>OLKM01000219.1:396900-432969 GCA_900291075.1 Melanogrammus aeglefinus
TCACTTTCTTTCAACCCTCCCCTCACCACTCCACCATTATCGTATGGACTTCCCTGATAGCTTAAATATTATTAAACTCGGACTTTTGCACCCAAGGCCGCCATGCCCAGAGGTGGCAGCTGATCCCTTAATTATTGAAGACAACCCTTTTTTGCAGTACTTTAGAGGGAGATTTCCTCAGAGGATTGGCATTTCGCCCGTCCCCTATCCAGAACGTATTCTCTGCATTGTGCTCAACCCTGCTGCTGCAGCCTGTTGCATTGTACTCCTTGATGTACACCCCACCGTTTAGCCCAGTCTTTAATGTTACGGCTTGAAAGAGAGGAAAAACCCAGGTGTGTATACCAGCCTACGAGAACAGGCATTACCATCCAGTGAGCACTCATATTATGGTCTGTTCTGGAGCTGAGAGATCCTGACAGTGATGGATGGCTGGATTCTGCTATCCTCAGCAGCAGGCTGCCTTCTTGTTGGCTTGTTTGTTTATTCATGTATATTGAATTTGTGCGTCACGTGACACATGCTGGATTTCTTGGCAATGTCAGTCTCGTCTTTAATGACCGTGTTCTAGCGAGCAGGCACGCGCACAAGGCATTGGGATTGTTTACATACTGCCTTGTATTACAAAACACAACACAACAGTGAACGTTAAAGATACTTTTTTCTATTGTAATTAATTGTGGTGACAGTCGTTCCACTGTTAAAGCTAAATGTTCGTGTTTTGACTGTAATTACACTGAAGTCACAGATAAAAATATGAGGAATAAAACCTAATTATAACTATAAATAAAAGTACATAGCCATAGTTTCAATCGTATCCCATTCTGACCTCCCAAAGCATAACACTTAAGGAATGACATGAGGATGAATATGTCTAACAAGACTTTACATTAGCGATTCTGTTTTTCCAATCTGCTGTCTAAAGGCAATATTCCCTAGCAAGTTGCATCAGCGGCAATCAGTTGATGATGCAACTTGTGTCACTAATTGAAAAGGGTTGCAATAACATTACACTCAGCATCAGAGACTTAGAAACCGTGAGGCCTTAAGGGTCCTTAAAACCTAACTTGATCTAATGATCAAGTTGTATGATCCAAATCTAATGATCCACATCTATTGCACCGAAAAAGGCTACCACTCATTGGGAATTAGTTTACATTGAGACCCTATGGACTGGTTCGAAGAAATACGCAATACATCCAAATGTCAAGTTTCTGTCAGACAAAAAGGAAGCCATTTGTTATTTTCTCAGTGGAAATTACAAATAGTTTTTTCGACGATAACATTTTAACAACATTTCTAGCAAGAAATGTATAGGCTGTTGAGCATGGCTGACAACTAACAGGCTATTTAAAAAATCCTGCGGTAATATGAGAGTATCTCATCTCTTCCATCTTCTCAACCTTCCTCCACTCTATTCTAAGCAATACTCACATCGGGGCTGTTACCATAAATCACATTCTAGCCAGAGGTGGCATGGAGGCTAGCCTGCTGCTATGGGGTTAGCTGGAAACCCATCCATAATTCCCCAGGACACAGGGTGAGTAGCTTTGGCAAGCTAGCTAGCTCCTGCTAAAGTGTCCCAGCGCTACAGGGGGCACATGTTTACTGACAGCCCCACAGAGGCTGCAAACAATCCCCTGCTAGCACGCGTACCTTCAGGGCCCTTTCCTGTTACATTAATGCATGGGGCCCTTGCCTCATTATTCATCTCCGCTGTACACCAGTGGGGGGGGGAGACTGCTGTGATGGGAGCCACCAGGCTGGCTGCAAATGGTTACTGGGTCATCTTTAGCATTGCAGGTGCTAGCATACTCCCCGAGGGTACATGCAGCCCCATACTGGGCCCTCTGTAATTTGGTATAATGTAAATGAAAGAGCATCTGCATGTTTGGCCTGAATTAGAATAATTAAAAGCGACACCATAAGGTGTGTCGTTTGTATGGAGACCTTTTACTATTGGTTTTTACAACGCTGCTGTCATTGTGACAGGACTTGGTGTTTTGTCTTCGGAGACAAGACAACAAGCATTTATTAGCATCTCTTTAACGTTTTTTTCCGCTCATAGTCAAAGTGATTGACTGGTCTAAATATATCAACTTCATGTCACATTTACATTTTCTGGACACGATGGTATGAAAGTTCAATACAAATACGATATAAGTGAAACCAAGGGCAAAGATGTAAGGAAAAATAGTACTTAAATACATGTGTTGTCAGAACTGGCACCAGTCAGTTGTGATGTGTAGGGGGTCACACCGTCATGATGGCAAGATTAGGAAAGAAGCTCTTATAAAATTCGAAAATGAACTGTGACAATCGTGTTGTTCACATTTCTCTTTAAGACGGAGTACATCTAAGAACAGATCCTGGAATTACCTACACATCTCCCAGCGACTACAACATAAAAATAAAGAGCGCTAGAACTTTGAAGCGACAGATGAAGAGAACCTTGAACTGCGACAACAATGTTCACCTTAAAGATGTATGACTATCTTTTGAACTGGAGGGCTCATGCAAGGCTACAGGCAAGAGAGGCAGGAAAGAACAAACGTGCTCCTTCCAGTTGACATCGTGTTGGTGACTCTTATAAGGTAACGGTAAACCGCATCCTCCTCAGTGGGAAAAGTTGTAACCTTTCTCAGGCTGAAGAAGCCTCGCTTTAGTTCTGACACCACTGGGCATGACTGCCTTGAGTGCTGAGGTCAGAATTTAACAACATTTATGTTGTCATGGAAGTGCATACCATAATGGTGGAGCAGTGTGCGGGGGTGGGGGGGTTGGGGACAGGAAGTGAATAGAAAGGAACAACGCCATCATAACCACTTCCTGTCTTGTCTGTCTGTTGTCTTGTTGCCTTGTTGTCTTGTTGTCTTGTCTTGTTTGTTGACTCCATCATATGGAAGTCAACGTTTTTTTGTTGGCTCGTTCAGCCGTGCTCTTTGACATCGTGCATTTCTATGAACTGGCTTCGGAGAATAATGTCAATCTCCTAGTATATTCCTCCCCCCTCCCCCCAATACCACACCCTCCTCCCCCACGTTCCCCTTTTCGTCTTCCCTGTCACCCTGAAATCCATGATCCGGGACTGCAATGTGCCATGTGATGTCATTTCATCAGGAAGGATTTCCGAACGCGCGTAGATATTGTCGTCGTTTTATTTTAACACGCTGTTATCCTTCGGAACGTGAGGGTCCACGTAGGCCTACATGTGCACAAACGTGAGAAGTGACTCCGGCGGTAAACGTAATAGGATTTAAAACATTCATCAGAGGCTTGGTGGCCCTTCATGGAAATGGTATGATACGGTGTATTGATTGAAAAGAATGATAAGCATATCCATGTTGAGAGACGCTGTTCACAGGGCATCAACCCTCTGCCACGGGCAGATTTGTATCAATATTTGGAGGTTACGTTTTCCAATAAACGTATTAGTCACACAAACTGGTATCGAATTGAAGATTAAATGACTGCGTTCCATTTTTTTCTAAATGTCCTATTTTTGATACCCTGTCTTCACTGTCTGTGTGTTTGTGCGTGCGTGCGCTCGTGTCCGTGTGCATGTGTGCATGCACGTGCGTGTGTCTCTCTCTCTCTCTGTGTCCGTCCGTCTGTCTGTGTTTATCTGAAACTACAAGGTCAAATAAACAAAACGCACCTGTCCTTTTATAGTGTTAAAAGCTCTGTTCCCTCGCCAAGGAACAGCAGTGGGCTTCACTTGAAGGAACGGGTTAGAGAGGAAATCCTGCTGCAGCTCAGGAAAATGAAGAAAAGGTTTCTGACAGGTTTACTGTGTGACTCGGATAGCGGGCCCCCGAGAGAGTGGCAAAGTCTGGGCTATACAAGATAAAGAACTCCTAGGATCCCTTTAAGACCAGCGAGAGCGATGGCGGACGGGGCCGGGGAGGCGACCCAGAATGAGCCTTGCCCTCAGAGTGAAAGGAATTGAGCCATGGCGGTACACTGATGAATAATTTAGCGTTTCATATCAAGTTGATTCTCTTCATCCGTCTCAGCCGCTTACCGGCGAACAAATATCCACTTAGGAGGTGCACTTCTCAAGAGTCTGCGCGATGACATCAAAATCACAGGCTGGGTTAATGGTGGATGTTGCTGCGAGAAAGCGCCTTTCCCCGCCGTGGTGCTCCGAAGTCGTCAGCGTCGCATGTGGCCCAAGAACATAAAAGAACCATTACTGACATGGGTATCAGAAATCCTTCAAGAACCGCGTGGTCCACAATGTAAACGTTTTCCCTCTTTTGTCAGCCTCTCAGCCTCTATAAGGCAAGGAGTTAGCCTGTATGCTCTACCAGTAGGTTCTGGTGGAGTTTGAATCGTCCTACTTTAAATAAAACTAATCACTCACACTTCAAGATGATGCAGCCATACTTTTATTCTTAAAGGAAAACTAACTTGATTTTGTAATATGGAGTCATCTGGACTTTGTAGACGTTCATATTTATCATGCCATGACACTGACCACTGTGTGTTCAGATTTGATACAGACGGTTATAAATAGAACGGTGAAATTTATTACGAAATTTATGTGCAAACATTTATGATTTGTGGTAAGAAGTAGGCCTAAGCTCGACCGCGTGAGTTAGTAAATGTGTGTGGAATAGCTTTATGTGAAAGGTACCCTGACAAGTGTAGCAAAACAGAAGGAGACGTAGGCGATGTAAATGAGATTCACTGTAATCAATTGATACAAATATTCACCTCCATTGACAATGGGTTTTCCATATTTCCTCAAGAAATCTAAATGTGATATTGCTTGCTTCAAGTGTTATCATTTGTCGTCTGAATTCCGTTAAGTTTATATCCATCAGGCCACTGACCAATAGGGATTTAAAAGAGAGAATAAGAGAATATGGAGAATGAATAAACAGAGTAACCAATTTACGTTCAAAACATTTCATTTAGGGGAAAGGTTGGACTATGTAAACTGTCGCCTATATCTCTAGACAGTGAGGCTATGGTTTTGCAAATACCAGCTCCTAAACTAAAATGTCTGAGGGTCAGCACCCCCCTGGCTCAACCTTGTTCAGGGACCCCTTATCTCGGACATGTTTATCTCATTCTTCCGTCGGGCGAAACAGGTGTCGATATCGCCTGTGTCAGTTGTATGTTGGCGCGCATTTCACTGTATGTTACGAACATGTTAAGCTTTTAGAATTAGTACTCCTCATCAGCCCGGCTTTACAATTATTTCTGTGAGGATGTTTATTTACAATGGGTATGTCGAGTATCCTGGTACAAGGATAGATAAATAATTTACATCAAAATTGCCTTGGAGCGAACCATCCCAGATAATACAAGGCTGTGTACATCTGTTATAAACCTTAGTACACGACTAAAACTAGATCTACAAACGAGTGCACACTGTACGTGTGTACATTCATGGATTATCTAAATTCAGTGTGACTCCCATGCAGTGCTTAATACACAGTGAGTTGGATGTCTGGATGTGGTATCATGGGCTCTGTTTTAAATTGTTAGTAAAAGCTAAGCTATTCGCTGCTGCAATGGCCCAAATCATCACTATGCAGACAGAGCGTATCGCTGAAAGGCAAAGTTTAAATCTGCACTGTATAAATTAGTCACTGCAGTCATCCCGAGAGGTTTGGTTAAAGAATTGAAAGAAATAACAATGAATGAGAAATAACGGCGAATGTATAATGAATAACTAACCCCTAAATGCACAGCTCAATTAACACAGTATGGTGTTATCTTTATCTGTCAATACATCTGTGGCTGAGAAGAAAAATAGGTGAAGATATATCAAAAAGGTGAAGGGCTATTAGCGAAGGTTTGAATTAATAACATCCCTTGGTGATGTAAGTGTGAGTGTTTTAACTTTCACAATCATACTGTGTCTTATTCATGGGGTACACTGGGCCACCAGCTTAGACGCAAATTTATATACAGAGATATTTAATCGAGAGTGATTGGATAGTGTGCCCTTTCCCTTGGTATCTGGTGTTTCCCAGTGAGAAGAACATGGCTTTATTTAATGAGGGCTTGATGTCTATCTCCACACATTTTGACATAAAAACATGGGAGGCATGGATTTCTTGGTACAGCATCTGGTTTCAGGGAATACTTAACAATCGGATACAGGGGACAATAAAAGCACATCATTATCATGAGTGCTTTTTTTTTTACCCATTTGCGAATGTAACCTGTGGTGTTCTCATGGCACATCGAATCCATTCAACGAACAGGGGAAGGTTTTACAGTGTGAAGAGGAAAACACATACAGTGCACGCTTTTAGAAGTGCAAACCTGGCACCGACACAACTCGCTGTTCTGTGAAATAAATGACATGAGTAATCTTAGACAGGAACGGAGCATACAAGGCAAGAAGTCAATAAGAAAATGACACGCCTGTCCGATTTGAATTCTATCATGTATTTCCTGAATTAACTAATTTATCTTAAAAAAGCCAAAAAATAAATATGTCTTCCTTTCAATAGGAGACAAACAGCTAAGAACCTCCCCCTTACACGCACGCACGCACGCACGCACGCACGCACCACCACACACACACACACACACACACACACACACACATCACACACACACACACACACACACACACACACACACACACACACACACACACACACTCAACACACACACACACACACACACACACACACACACACACACACGCCACACACGCACACACCACACACCACACACACACACACACACACACACGCACACACACACACACACACACACACACACACACACTCTCTCTCTCTATTTTTAACAGCCTCAGTAGCAGCATGCTAAAGAGGAGCTTCTATTCAAGCCGTCGGGAACACAGGCTTGAAAAAGGATATAGTGGTTACAAAGAAGCAAGGCTATCTAATATTAAGGTGCAATTATCTACCGGGGAAGCTGTTTAAATTACATCTCCCTATTTATCTCTATCTCATTCTCTCCCCCTCTCTACCCCTGTCTTTGTGCATTGTAATAGCGCGCTCATGAACCAGATCACGTACCCTCACCCCCTGCCTGTTCAGTCTCTTATGAAGAAATAGGATATAATGGCAGAAAATGTGGTTTAATGAACTTTTTTGTGTGTCCAGGTCAGAAGTTGGGGGTGAGGATTATTTGCAATTAATATGATGTCGGTGGATTTGAAGTGAAAAGGCACAATGGGAACAATGGGTGGTTAAGGTTAAGTCAGGCAGGAAGGGAGCCCAGCAGGAGTCTGTGTAGGATTGTACGATGAAATCGCTCCACCTCATCAAAAGATGTGGGTTTGTGTGTATGTGCGTGTGTGTGCGCGTGCGTGCGTGCGTGCGTATTTGTGTGTATGTGTGTGCATTCGTGCATGTGTGTGCGCGTGTGTTTAGGGGGGAGGGGATGATGTAGGCCTACAACCTCAGCGGGGCTGACATCAGAACCTCATGCAGACAGTACACCCTCTCAGAACCATCCCGGCCATCCAGGACCCACCCCTCTACGAACGGGTGTCCCTGCCTCATGGGAGGCTCTCGGTGTTATGACAATAGCTCAACCTGTGAGGCTTGCTCAATTTCAATTAAAGTGGATGAGGGAATTTGTTGTAATTGCGATAAGGCAACACCACAACATGTCTTTTTTTTTATCTCGGATACTTTTTAACCACTGACATTGACAGCGATATGATCAAGTGTGTTCGCTTGTTAAAAACGCATTTTCTCATCACCTTTCCTGACTACTTTTCAGGAGTAGAAATATAGGCTACCTTCTAATATAAAATACTTTATTTGAACCACTAAAAAAGTACGGGCTCAAGTGCCGTGGAATTATTCCCAGTAAGGTCATGTAAAAAATCAGAAGGATAGGTTGTTAAAACAGAATATAATAGAAAAAAGGGTGTTTTTCCGCAGTAGTGGTGGAGAGACATCACTCTATTATTACACTGCCTCACCCAGCGAAAACACGCACATTACACACAGTGGGTCAATATCACGCCTAAATGTCTGCTCTCTTTGCACAGCGTTGTTAAAGTCTCGGCTTGATATATTCACCACTTCACGTGATGCACCAGGATGTTTATTCATGCGCAGAGCCAATCCCTTCCTGTCCACACTTCCCATCAATTTTATAACGACCAGCCTTCTCAGCGGTGTGACCAGCGCATGACCATCGAGGGACGCCACGGGACTACAGAGGTCCTGCGGGAGAACTCTCCCTTGCAAGGTCGTGCTTTATGTCTTATTGATTACCCCCGCGGATCGGTCGCACAGTCCGATAAAGTGCAAGGGGCCATGGACTGCTTATCACAAACCCAGATCCTCATAAAGACTGCCAGGCTCTCCTTGTTTATTAAGGTGTAAGCCTGAAGGCTTTTGTGATTGGGATTGGGATGTAATCGGCAATGAGTGAAACACTATAAAAATCAACTCGTTGGCCGGCCGAGGTGTAATATATATAGATTGTGTTTGTTTCCTTTGGCAGATTTTAAAGTAGGCCTACGCCACAGACGGTACGAAGGCAATTCATGTAAATGCAGTTGACCTATCGACAGCAAAAAGTTTTAATGTTTGATTTCGATTGTTCCATTTGTGGAGCAGTTTCCTAGACAACAAAGTTTGCATGTTGCCTAGTTACCAGTCACAGAATAAAAAACTAAATGAATAGCAGGCCTAAAAGGCCTGCAAAAACGTATTTTAACCTTGGTGACGCATCGTATGTCTGGCTTGTGTGGCCCTCAAGTGCAAAGCTACATATTCACCCTTTTACCTATAACCGACATAACATAGCAGCTATTAATCAGCTAAACAGTGATTTACAAAATGTATTTCTTTCACTGCCTTGGTGTACAGCATTTGATTGTGTGGCTTAATGTCACATGATTTTTGATATTCTGATTTAATTTATAGATTAAAGGTACCCATATGCAGAAAATACATTTATTATATTGTGCTCATAAACATATTCATATTATTTTTATTTATTTTTTTGGATTTTTATATCAGAGAGGAAGGTTTGGGGTAGATAGGAGAGGAAATGCAGCAAATGACCCCAGGCAGGACTCAAACCCGGGTCACTGCGTTCAGCACTGTGCCTATATGCTACGCGCTCTACCCGCTGGGGCCCCCCATAAACACATTCTGACATGGAGAGCCTAACTTTTAGGCTAAATGGATCTAGGTCAATCGCTAAAAGAGAGCCTATTGAAATAACTTAGCGTTTTTCTTAGCGAACCTAGTTATCGTGGGTGGGCGGGGTTTGGAGAGAATCGAGAGAGGGGGGGCTGAGGAATAGTCTACTCTGGCTGGCCTGACTCACACTGTGTACCAGGAAATGATGCATACAACCTGATTGTAAACCTGTTCAAATCATGAACTGCAAATGTTCAAACGTGTGTTATGATGTTCTGTGAGGATGTTTATTTACAATGAGTATGTCGAGTATACTGGAACAAGGATGATAGATAAATAATTAACATCAAAATTGCCTTGGAGCGAACCATCCCAGATAATACAAGGCCGTGTACATCTGTCATAAACCTTAGTACACGACTAAAACTAGATCTTCAAAAATAGGTGCATTTTTAAATCACATTTAATGAATCGGACCCTTTAAAAAGCCTCGAGTACGCAGCGAGGTCAGGGATAAGCCTTGGAGTTCACCAGATATCTGAAGAAGCTTGTAGATTGTGTGAGCTGTTAACTAAGGGCCAGTTCATCAAGAGGCTGCCCTGCATTTCTTATGAGTCAGGCGGTACCCCCCTATACGTGTGTGTGTGTGTGTGTGTGTGTGTGTGTGTGTGTGTGTGTGTGTGTGTGTGTGTGTGTGTGTGTGTGTGTGTGTGTGTGTGTGTGTGTGTGTGTGTGTTCAGTGTGTGTGTTCAGTGTGTGTGTGTATGTGTGGGTGTTCAGTGTGTTCAGTGTGTGTGTGTGTGTTCAGTGTGTGTGTGTGTGTGTGTGTGTGTGTGTGTGTGTGTGTGTGTGTGTGTGTTTAGTGTGTCGTGTTCTGTGTGTGTGTGTGTGTGTGTGTGTGTGTGTTATGTGTTCTGTGTGTGTTCAGTGTGTTATGTGTTCAGTGTGTTTGTGTGCTTGTGTGTGTCCAGTGTGTGTGTTTAGTGTGTGTGTGTGTGTGTGTCCAGTTTGTGTGTTTAGTGTGTGTGTGTGTGTGTGTGTGTGTGTGTGTGTGTGTGTGTGTGTGCAGTGTGTTCTGTGTGTGTGTGTGTGTGTGTGTGTGTGTGTGTGTGTGTGTGTGTGTGTGTGTCTATGTGTTCAGTGTGTGTGTTCAGTGTGTGTGTTCAGTGTGTGTGTTTAGTGTGTTCAGTGTTTGGTGTGTGTGTGTGTGTGTGTTTAGTGTGTGTGTTTAGTGTGTTCAGTGTGTGTGTGTGTGTGTGTGTGTGTGTGTGTGTGTGTGTGTGTGTGTGTGTGTGTGTGTGTGTGTGTGTGTGTGTTCAGTGTGTGGTTATTGTGTGTGTGTTGTGTGTGTGTGTGCGTTCAGTGTGTTCTGTGTGTGTATGTGTTCGGGTGTGTGTGTGCATGGTTACGTGTGGTCAGACAGCATGCGTTAAGCTCCTTGCGTCTTTCCTATAGTGCTTGTACATCGCAATGTCACATCGCAATGGCATCGCAAAGAGCAAAGTAAAGTTCAAGACAATTCCTCTGGTTGAACTTGAAAAGGTGATAAAGGCATCGAAGCCAACAACCTGTATGTTGGATCCTCTCCCTTCCAAGGTTCTCAAGGAACTTCTTCCCACAGTGGGGCCTGCAATCCTCTCGCTCATGAATCTCTCGCTTTCCACAGGAATTGTTCCCTCGAATTTCAAGGCTGCGGTATTAAAACCGCTACTCAAAAAGCTCATGAATTATTCAGCAACTATCAGCGTATACCGAACCTGCCCTTCCTGTCCAAGATACAGGAAAGGATTGTAGCAAAGCAAATCGTCGAATATCTGACGAGGAACAATCTCTTCGAACCTTTACAGTCGGGGTTCAGGAATTTCCACTCAACTGAAACTGCTGTGACAAGAGTTGTAAATCCTTCTTGCTTTGGATACAAATGCAAGCTCGAGGCTTGTGCTGCTGGACCTCAGTGCTGTGATCGACACCATCGACCACAGCACTCTTCTTCACCGTCTTGAGCACTATGTTGCTTCCGGGGGTACGGCGCTTCGCTGGCTTGAATCGTACCTCAAAGAAAGAACACAATTTGTGCTCCATGAGGGTTCAGAATCGAAGCACTGCAAACTACGGTTTGGTGTACCACAAGGGTCTGTCCTTGGTCCATTACTTTTTGCAATCGACATGCTTCCCTTGGGCGACTTTATCCTGCAGCTTCGGGATCAGTTACCACTGCTACGGGGATGACACCCAGCTCTTTATTCCTGTAGAACCAAGGGACTTGGCCCAAATCCAGAAGGTTGGGTCCTGTCTGGCAGTGGTGAAGAGTTGGATGTCACACAACTTCCTGCAGCTTAACACTGGGAAGACAGAGCTGATCATTTTCAGCTCAAAGTGTGACCAGAGAGAAGTGAGAGAATTGAGAGGCCATCCATCACTGTGGATGGATGGCCTCGCCATCCCACAGAGTGCATTTGTCAGAAATCTTTGTGTCCTATTCGACCCTCAACTGTGTTTGACCAACATGTTAGTAGTATAACTACGATTGCTTTTTTCCACCTGAGAAACATTGCAAAAATCTGACCAATGTTATCTGCAGCAGATGCAGAGACACTGATTCATGCATTTATATCATCAAGATTGGATTATTGTAATTCATTGTTCTCGGGACTACCAAACTCTACCACGAGAAGTCTACAGCTTGTACAGAATGCTGCAGCTACACTGCTGACCAGAACGAGAAAGTTGGATCACATCATGCCTATTCTCACCTCTTTGCACTGGCTACCAATAACTTCCAGATCAGATTTTAATGTGTTACTGCTAACCTATAAAGCCTTGCATGGACTATCTCCATTGTACCTGAAGGTTCTGATCATTCCTTATAGTCCTTCTCGGTCCCTCCGGTCTTCGGCAGCTGGCCTTCTTTCACTATCGAAGGTTAAAAAGAAATCGGCTGGACAGAGAGCGTCTGGCTATCGAGCCCCCTTCCTATGGAATAGGCTGCCACCAGTGATCAAGGAAGTTGACTCTGTGGAGCTATTCAAAGGGAAGCTCAAAACGCACCTCTACAATCTTGCATTTGGAACATCGGAGTGTGAAAACCACACAGATGTGATTTGAAGACCACACTGTGTTTGTTTGTGCTTTTGTAATACAGTTTACATTTCCACTATGTACTTTTCCGTTCTTATTCACTATTCTGTCTGTTCTAGCATGTTGCGTTGACTGGACTGGATGCCTGGACTCTCCTCATGGTTAACCGGCCAGCACCACATCCCCAATTTAATATGATGTGCATGTAATACCATGTATTTACCCATTGCACTCCTGACCATCCATGGAAGAAGGGACCCCCTACTATGCGTTTCTTCTCAAGATTTCTTCATTGCTAATTTCAAGGGAGTTTTTTCTTGCCCTGTGGGGGCTTGGGTAAAAGGGGGTGTCATAAATATTTGCCCTGTTAAGCCCTTTGAGACTGAAATTGTGATTAAGGGCTTCGCAAATAAAATTGAATTGAATTGAATGACCTCTATTTTGGAAGCAGAGGAGCATTGGAAAAGTGGTGAGTGTGTTAATGTGTGTAGTCAGGGATTTTGGGTCATGGTTAAGTTATTCATGGGGAAATTCGCTATCATTCAGCCGGCCACAGTGTTTCCAATGTAAGACGGGACAAAAAACAGTTTCCTTTAGGTTTCAGTATATTACGTTGATTCTGAACTTTACAGTGCACTACACTACAACTCTCTTGTGTCCTCTCGATGCAGGACTCTTAAGTATCACCAACACAAACTCCCATGGCGCAGCCTGATGTGCAAGCCCTATTGACCCAGTAAGATAGAGCTGCCATTGCTACCGACTACATGACAGCTATGTGTGTGTGGATGCTGTGAGGCCGGGGGCTAGGAGCTGTCCCCAGTACTGAGTGATGCTGACCAGCATGGGACTCCTGGCCGCTCTGAGCCCAGCTGCATACATCACAGCATCCCCTGCCGCCCCACGGTACACACAAGGTGACGTTGGAGGTGTGAAAGTATACGACACACCATGCAAAACGTTTGATAAAAAGGTACCCTCTTATCCCGATGAATGTAATCCATATTGAACTGAATCCGGTACCCTATATCCCTATCAACACACAGGTGTTTATCTGCCTTATTGTAAGTCGATGGCTTTTGAACATTTTAAATAGATTCGCGCCGAGTGATTGTGTCATTATGGCAGTGATTAGCCAATATTGTTTATGCTCATACTGTTAAATGGTCTCCTCTTCAGGGAACTGATTGGCACATTGTTTGGCAGACTCTGTTTTGCGGTGAGCTGCCATTCATAAGTCATTCATCAAATTAATATTGCCACTTAGTGTTCATCAGCTATAATGGGCATTGTAATCAACCTATTACATTCATGATACAGTGTGATAATACCTAATCCCCTCCGATGTCAATTCTCTAGCAGGTCTAATAGCTCCTGAAAGGGCCATTAGGAGATCCAATAACTAGAGATCTACGGATATTACTTTTTTTTTTGAAAGTATGCAGTAAAACAGTTTGCGTCTGAAGTACGAACAGTGTCGAGAGTCGCCCACTGCTGAGCATCTCTGCCATCAAAAACAAATGAACGCATGAACTTTGTTTTCTTTCAAAGATAGTTACAAAAAAGTCTCTACCAATCAGGTTAGCACAAAGAACTTAGAGTTGCTGAACAGCCACACAAGAGAATTCAAAAATGTTTTATATCCTAAGGCCCCTTTTCATGAGTGGTGTTTTATGTTCTTTTACGCAACATAAGAAAGAATTATTAAAGGAAGGTCAAATGGCCCAGACATGTTCTTATAGGCTGATGGGAAATTTTGATCCTGTGGCCTTTTCAGCAGCATTAATTCACGGCAGTGTTGGAACGAATGTGATGTGAGTTCACCATACCAGTGATGTTACTGCATACACAAGATAGGACATGTCTACGGGAAGGTTTAAAATGATTGATTCCAAATTAATTGTCCTCTCTTCTCGATGTGTTCCTTGTGCAAACATGTCCACAATGTTTACGCTCCAGATGGAAAACAAGTGTGTATCTGTTTATTTATGCTATTAAGAAGCATCAGAAATCAAGTAACCTAAATAAAACAAAATTGTCGTCCAATTCCTCCCTCTGTTCAACAATGTGCTGCATGCGATAGATAGCAGGCGTGGTAGCCTATGATGGATGGCTGAAGGTAAAAACTAATTGGGCCATTTCCTTTACTTGTTTTTTTTGGTCCTGACACCGTTGAGGTTTGGCTGCGGAAGATGTTACACCAGCCATGAATATTACAATCATTACATCGAAGAACCTTCACTCCCGATTAAAAAGCGTCCATGTTGGGAAGATGCGAGCATAGAGTCAAGTCACATGACCGACCCTGTCCTCCAATAGACCGGCAGTGGTGCTAATTTGTGACACAGGGGGTTAAATATGAAAAGACATGCATCTAAAAACGGCTTTATCTCTAGCGCATCCAAGAGCGCACTGAATTAAATAAGGTATTCAAACATGCAAACTGGATGGTATCCCCACCTATTATGGGCTTTGATCGTTATGGGTAGCCTTCTGATGGAGCTTATCAACTTGCTATTCCACCAGCCTTCAAGGTACCAGTCGGTGAGTGCGCGTTGGAATATATTACCGGGCCCTTATATAATTCATGTTGTCTCACAGCCTCTCCTTACTGACCAGACCAAGCACTTTACTAGGCTTCGGGTTCAATGTGCTTAATACATTAAGATTCTCATAATTTACCAAGCCTTGGCTCACACACACACGCACCACGACACACACACACCAACACACACACACACACACACACACACACACACAGCCACACACCCACCAGACACCACACACACCACACACCACACCAACACACAATATCCACCACATCCACACACAACACACACACACACCACACATGACCAGTGATTCAGATCCGATATTAAAAAAAGACATTAAACGACATAGACCGAGACCGAATAAATACTCCAACATTTCATCCACTTCTTAAAATACAGCTACTGTATACACGTAACCTCTCACGAATCAGATACATTTACCCGCCTTGGCACGAGGAGATAAGGAGTGATTAAACCCCGGCACCTGCTGCCTATTAAAGATGCTTTGGAGATGCAGCGCCGGTGTACTCTCAGCCCCCACAAACCCACCGCGTGCACAGCACTCGAGGGGTCTTTGTAAAGGTACCATGTTTGTGGAGAGAGAGAGAGAGAGAGAGAGAGAGAGAGAGAGAGAGAGAGAGAGAGAGGAGAGAGAGAGAGAGAGTACGAGAGAGAGAGGAGAGCAGAGAGAGAGAGGAGAGAGAGAGAGAGAGACACCACAGCACACACACACACACACACACCCACACACATCACACACACCACACAACACACAACACACACACCACACACACAAAGGCAGAAGAGAGGAGGGGGAGAGAGAGAGGGAGGAGAGAGAGAGAGCAGAGAAAGAGAAAGAGAGAGGGAGAGAGAGGAGAGAGAGAGAGAGAGAGAGAGAGAGAGAGAGAGAGAGAGAGAGAGAGAGAGAGAGAGAGAGAGAGAGAGAGAGGGGGGGAGAGAGAGAGAGAGAGGGAGAGAGAGAGAGAGAGAGAGAGAGTACTCTGATTCTCTGCGATTGAAGCACAAACACACACAGACACACACACACACACACACACACACAACGCACATCACACACACACACACACACACACACACACACACATAACACACAGATCATACAAACACACATACACACACATATAACACACCCACACAGCACACAAACACATAACACAGACAGACAGACAGACAGACTGACAGACACACACACACACACACACACAGGCACACACAGATGGACTCGCCAAAAACCCACGGTGCGAGCGCAACGCCAGGCTCCTCCGACTTGCCCTGGCACATCTTCTACATCATATGCGCTAATCTAGAGGCGCTAGCCCAACACAAACGTGGTGAATGTTTCATGTTTTTACGCAACTAATGTTTAAAGCATGGCCCCCACTCGCTCTCCATGAGTGTTATATACCCTGTGCGCTACCCACTCGTCTCGAAGTATCCCTTTTTTTTTAACCTCCACTTCATTCTTTGACGTCTTGACGGTTTGGAGATGTTCATGGTTTTAGAAGCTGCCAGATTTCACCTGCGTTGCACCGCGGCGTCGGCCGTTATAATAAGCGAGGGGAGATCTACCGTATCCTCTGACCGAAGCGCTGCTGATGGCACTATGTGGCGCGTTCATTTGTGGTAGTAGTCAAACCATCAGCCCGCCGATCTAATGGATTTGTGCCCCTTCGACCCATTATGTCAATCTGAACGATTTTTGTGTACAGTGAACTTTTCGGGAAAACAAAAATCATTTTCTAAATAACCACAGGTACAAATGTCCCATAATTTGCACATGCTCTATGAATGAGACTGATTAAATATGAAGAAGTGTTTTTTGATTGCACAGAAAATGGCAGTGGAGCTTTGCCCAAAATCTAAATATGAAAAAGCGACCATTATTCTATGAATCACTAGTCAACAAGTGCCAGGAAACGTGTCGTGCACAAAGAGGACATCTCCCTGAACCAAGTATACCAACTTTGTTTCGATTGCTCAATCGATGACGTCACAGTGTCAATTACAAATTTTTCAGCAGAGCCGTAGGCACCACTTCGCCTGCAGGGGGTGCCAAAAACAGACATGGCTTGAACTGTGAAACTGTGACTCAGATAAACTCCAAACCGCTTTGCAAGACTAATCCCCCCCCACACCACACACACCACACACACACACACACACACACACACACACACACACACACACACACACACACACCACACACACACACACACACACACACACACACACACACACACACACACACCACACACACACCACACACACACACACACACACACACACACACACACCGACTGACGTGCCTACGCGAATCAGGGGAAAAGCACATTCTCTGGGGTAAGGTGGTGTGTGCGGGCCGCGAATACCTTTGATGACTGCTAGCATTTCTAATTTCTTGGATTATATTCTTAGGTAAAAATAATTACACCCTTTTCTGATGACTTTTAACGTCTAGCTCGGTTAGTCGGGCATGGCATAGCACAGAGGCCATGGTTAGTGGTTTAATTCCCACTATCTGAATTACACTAAAATGCATCCATCTAATATTATTTGTGACATTCAACCCCCAAAGTCTGTTCAAAAAGAAACACTTAAGAATGTTTTTTAGTGCAAAAGTGTTCATTACCTTTTTGGATTACTTTTTTTGTGCTAGTTTATACAAATACTTTGTTGGATCATATTCTTTGATTTAAAAAAGCACATTAGGAATAGGTGCTCTTCTCCTCTTTAATTCTCTGTCATGTCTCGCTCAGATGCTAGGGCATAGCATTAGCACTGGCTCGTTTTTCACCGTCTTTTAATCAAAGAACATGATCCAAAAAGAGTAATCAAATAAAAATATTTCTGGTTCAATAGGTACAGAATACTGATTTAGAGGACGTCTTTTGATCTGACTTATGTCATAGTCACTGCAATAACACTGAACTTATTCTGCAACCGAAAAAACAATCAAGAGTCTCTGAGAACTTCATATCCACAAAATTCAATCATTTGTGCTTCACAAGAGGCCTTCAGCGGATAAAGACTGAATTATGAAGTACAAAAACAGATGGCGCATATGTTTTAATTATCATTTCTTGCGCTTATGTCGGTTGAAAGCAAAAAGCTAAGAATTAAGCTTCACAGATAGGTTGAGGCGCGGAGGAGGGGTCTGTGGACCACTGCAGATGCGCCTTCATACTCCTAAAGGATTACTGCAGTAATAGAATTCAATAGAATAGAACACTGCGCATTATTGTGACCACAGCAACAACACACAGAGCCCTCAGATAGGAAGTGAATTTGAGTGCACCGTGGGTATTTCTTCACTTCCTTCCTAAGCTTCTTTGCTTGTTTCATTATATGAAGCGCCCTCTGTGCAAGAAAGTATGTGTGTCCTCGCATGCGTGTGTGTATCTGTGTCTATGTGTATCTGTGCCTGTGTGTCTATGTGTGCGTGTGCCTACTTTCTTGCTTGAATGTTCCTGTTGGTGCCTGCAGGCGTGTGTGTGTGCGCGTGCGCGTGTGCACTCACGCAAGAGCGTGTGATGAGAGGTTGCAAGTGGGGGCTTGCACAGATGAGAGGAGCAAGTACAAGATATGAGGATTGTTTTTATGAGGCGGGAAATAATAAGCATATTGCGTAGGATGGGCCAACAAACGAACCCCTGTGTCGCTCCTGAGTTAATGCTTCTAGGGAGTCTTCATTAGGCTGTAGCCTGCCATCCCCGCCTTCCTCCCTGTCGTCGTGGGCTCCTTCAGTTGTGTGTTCTGCCGAGGTTGTGTGCTCCTCACTCTGTGTTCCTTTGGTGCGTGGCTGGTACAAGGCCTGAGCGGTACGTCAGTTACGCCGGCGACGAACAGAGAGCCAAATGACAGCCTTTAAAGGGCACCTTTTAACTGGGGATCCAATTTAAAACGGGCGGGCGAAGCTTATGCTAATTATCCCGGGGGAAACGCGAGCCTTGTCACCGCGGGTGTTGGATCCGACTTTTGTTTCGTTGTCGGTAAGAGCTCCTGTCTCCGCCCCGTGTGCAGAACAGCGGCCCTCGTGGGGTTGAAGTATACATGACGAGAAAAATGTGTTTTTCTTTCCCTTGTGCACAGTGAGCCTCTCATCGCGTGAAGATCAAACAGCCAATTCCGTGCTCGGTGTGTGTGTGTGTGTGTGTGTGTGTGTGTGTGTGTGTGTGTGTGTGTGTGTGTGTGTGTGTGTGTGTGTGTGTGTGTGTGTGTGTGTGTGTGTGTGTGTGTGTGTGTGTGTGTGTGTGTGTGTGTGTGTGTGTGTGTGTGGTTGCCTGCTTGTGTGCGTGCGTGTGTTTGCTGGGAATGGCACTCTATCTTGGGAAGAGCCATTTATAGCTACTGGGATATGATCACAAAGCCTAGGGCTGCTTTCCCTACATTCTAACCTATGCTTCAACATCACATGCGGGAAGCTGTTTGAGTCAGCATGTCAGATCTAAACACAGCAACTCAACAGCACTTCTGTTAATAGGATATATTTTTGGTTAATTAAAAGGTGTTGTTTTTATGCTAATTCCAGCGTGGCGTGGTAATTAGCAAAACACAGCACAGAAGAATGTGTTTTTCTTTGTCTCTCTCAGTGAGAGATATTGTTTGCCTCTCGCATGCCTGACTTCTGAAAGGTCTGGTCCATGTTGATAGAAGCCTATGGTTTAAACTCCTGAAGACTCTATTGTAGTCCTATCAGATAGGACTAGAATTCACAGTGACTGACACGTCGAAAGATTAACAGTGCCTCACGTTGGGGGGTATGGCAGTGGATCAAACACACAGGAAAGTACATACAATAAGTGAAATGTTCCTTAGCTACAGCTCAAATGTGATGAGAATGATTGGCAGATAACAGCTTTTTGTTGAGTTACTATGGGTTATTTCAGAATTTATTTGAGCACTAAATGGCAAGACTACGCTACTACAGAACCGGCATGTTTTGTGTGCATGTTGGTGTCTGCATGTGTATGTACCGTGTGTGTGTGCTTGCGTGTGTACGTAGGTGCTTGAGTATGTGTGTGTGTGTGTGTGTGTGTGTGTGTGTGTGTGTGTGTGTGTGTGTGTGTGTGTGTTGTGTGTGTGTGTGTGTGTGTGTGTGTGTGTGTGTGCTTGTGTGTTCTTTCCCTTGCTCCCTGGACCTATATGTCAGTCTGTCCACCTGACAGTGCATCAGTCTGCTCCCCCTGCTGTATATCAATCTGTTTCTCCCCCCCATGCTCACTCACAACACACACACACACACACACACACACACACACACACACACACACACACACACACACACACACACACACACACACACACACACACACACACACACACACACACACACACACACACACACACCTGGTCATTCACCAGACTAGGCCCACATATACCTGTCTCTCTGCAAGACCTACTGCGCAGAGGGCGCTTTAGGCATCCTGACACCTACTCAGTCCCCGCTATGATGATAATATCTTGAGCACAAATAAAAATGGAGCCTGGTTGTGGTGGGATTCGCAGGACGTCCTTGATCTGAGCGCGCTCTGTGCTGCCAAGCTCATAAAGAGCTCCGTTCAAAGTCACTACTTCCTGTCTGAGACGCTGGTTACTAATCAGTGGAGGGAGATGAAAAGGGGCTTTATTGTTCCTCATCCACGGTGCCCCTTCCTCTTCCTCCTGCTCTTCTTCGTCATCAGCTCCCCCGTCTGTAATGATTACGATGTTGTTCGCCCTCACCCGCTGCAAGTCGTCCAATAGATAGATACGATCGTTTCAGGCTGCAGTGTTGGCTTTTGTCTCCAGATTAAAAATGTCATTTCTTGATGATAAATTTACCTCGTTTTTTTTTACACGTCTGGGTATCTGTACGACTGTATGTCTGTCTGTCTCTCTGTCTGTTTGTGTGTCTGTGGGGCTGTGTGTCTGTTTGTGATTCTTTGTGTGCGTGTATTTGATATCTCAAAAAGACAAGCATGGACTTGCATAAAATCGTTAATAGGTTTGTTTTGGGCCGGGTAGGAAGTGATTCACTTTTCATAAAAGAAGGGGTGTGACATTGGGCGTGACCTATCACAAAAAGGGTGCTCAACTTCCTATAGATTCACTAAGAACCCCACAAAAACCAAGTCCTTCAAGGTCTTTCAAGGCTTCATGATGATTGTTGGATGAACTCCCCCAGCCCTGCCCACTTCCTGTTTACTTGAGAATCTCCAAAGGGGGCCTTGTGGGGGTTTATGGGACTCCATCCAGAGCAACCAATTGAATCCCTCCAAGCCAAACCCACTTCGATCAGCTCACTCCCTTGGCAGACGTCTTTGCTCAATTGAGCACACCTCCAAGTTGTTTATATTATTGTCATTTTTACGTGATATGCTCTTTTTTTGGTTGCTAGTCTATGGCCTTTATTTGCATGTGTTTGATTTGTGGCGTGATGCATTCCCTCCTCTGTGTGCGCCGTGTCAGCGTTACAGCACCTGGTGCACTACCTGATGGCTGAGGTCCACATGGGGGGGCCGCAACAGGAGGTTGAGACGCCCCCCCCCCGTCCCCTCCAACACACACCTTCAGTATCTCACTGTGCACCAGAAAATAATTCTCTTCAGCCTCCAAGAAATCGCATCTCACCCATTGTCCCCCAGCAGGTTGGTTTTTCAGAAATGTTTCTCCAGAAAATACTGACACACAAACAACACAAGTTTTCCCTCTTTTTGTCCAGGGAAGTGGAGCGGTGTTTGTCTGACTTCAGGCCAAACTTCTGGGTTTTAGCGCCAATGACTGCAGTCTACCTGCGGGCAACCGGCAGCGAGATGCCCCGACCCCTGCCTGCTCAGAATGCAATCGAAAGTCATAAGTTGGAAAGAATAAAAAGTAAGTAAATAGTCAAATAAAAGTAAGTCTAAGTCTAAGTATACCGGCCACGCTTTCTTTTATTTAGCAGACGCTTTCATCCAAAGCGAGGTAAACGGTTCATACACACACTCAATAAAAATGACATGGACACAGGTGTCATACTTTTAGTGGCCATACGTTTGGCTGTAGACCTGCAGGACCTGAGCTAGCTGCAGACCATAGGGTGCAGTGTTTGAAAGGTCCCGTATTATATCACCAGGTGCGAGTGTGGTCAGCCCTTACGAGCCGTTTGAAAAATGGCCTATAGTGACAATCACTATCCAGCACATATCAAGGCGGACTCGCCCACTTGTGATGTCACTAGAGGCCGATTTTTTTCAATGGCTTGTAATGCCAAATCACACTTGCACCTGGTGGTATAACATGGGACCTTTAAACAATGTTTACATGAGCTCAGCAAGAGAGAGAAAAAGAAAGCGGTTGGCGGGCGGATTATTATAACTTCTGTTTTTTCACGGCGCAAAACTTTTGTCTTGGTAGGCTTACCACTTTTTATTCTCACTCTGGTGTAGACTGATGAAAAATACAGTATGCAATTAAAACTAAATGTCATCGTCACATGCAGACGGAGGGAATTTTCAGTCTCTTCAAGCACAAGGAGGCAGTAAACAAAGTGTTATTTTATCACATCTACATGACAATGCTCTTTTTCCACACAAGTAAGGACAAACGTTATAAACAGTGTTTCACGCCTATTCTAGGCAGGAGATTGCTGTTAGCCTTAGCCACAGCAGCTGGTTGTGTCTTAGGATGTTTTGCAAACCTTTAAGAAATGCAGCAGAGCTGAAGAAACAAGCCAGCATTTATTTGTTCCAAAAAACGTGCACAGAAGAGATGTCTATCGACCGCTGCTATGAATACAACAGCATGGCACTTAACAGCTGTCAAGGATGTAGCACCAGACATAAGGCAATACCTAAGAAATAACATAATAGACATAACAACACACGCCAGTACAAACACCCACACACACACACACACACACAGACACACACATAAGCCTAGGGCCCCTGAATTGCTGAGCAATATTTTCAAGCTTAATCTGTTAAAATCATTAGTTCTACTAACAGTGGTAGGCTTTACATGAACCATTTCTGACAGTAAATATGTGGGTGAGGGTGGGGGAAAAAGATATAGAGCACAGCATAACAAAGCTATTGACGAGGGAACCAGTGCATCCAACACCGGGAATCAATAGTAGACTATGGAGAGTGTGGATCAAGGCCGGTACACTAATCACTCAGTGGATCAACAAAAGAAGACAGGTCCCCGGACACAGGTCATGTGTCCGGGGACTAGAGTCGCTCAGTATCAAAGCCATCGATTCTCTGGTTGGTAGGGTTGTGTGTGTGTGTGTGTGTGTGTGTGTGTGTGTGTGTCATGTGTGTGTGTGTGTGTGTGTGGTGTGTGTGTGTTGTGTGTGTGTGTGTGTGTGTGTGTGTGGTGTGTGTGGTGTGTTGTGTGTAAAGTAAAGCTACTGTTCTGCAAGTAACATGGGAACTAGAGATTTTTTAAGGGACTTAGTTTTTATGAAATATCCATAAATACAGTATATTGATGGGTATGTTTGTGTTTGTGTGTGCGCAGACCTGTTTGTTTCAACGTGTGGGTATGTGTGTGTGCATGTTTGTGTGTTTCATATGGCCAAGTGTGAAAAATATGTTGGCACCCCGTCTCTCTTCAATTTCTATTCAAGATGATTCGCTGATTTTATTCTTCGGTGCGCTAATAACGAACTCCCTGAAATACTGCAGGGAAAATGTCAACACACCACCTCTGCACTTCTCAGTTCTCACCGAGGCAAACCACGCATTCTGCATTCCCCGGTAGCGGCACCAAGAGTTAAGCACCGGACAAATCTCGCTCACCTCAAATAAAAAGCAGGAGAAGAGTAATGAAGGAGGAAATCGGTCATCCGGCGCTGGCCATAATTAGACGAGACGCTTCATAATGGCGCAGACGCAAAAAGCAGCAAGAAACGGGGATGAATACAGAAGTCCTGGAGGACATTATGTGGGGAGGCTCAGCGTACTAAGACCCTGGCTTTGCTTTATCTACAGAAGGTGCCGTCGTGAGGCCTTATAACAGCTGTTCAACACTCCCAGTTTAATGAAACGCTCCCGGAGCATATATTTGCTCGGATTTCAGCGAACCCATAAACAGAGACCGGGGTTTCTGTCTGAATCACTAAACCCAGGTAATCTCCAGACGTCATTTACAAGCGCCCGGTTTTGAGCTTCTCCGAGAGCGAGAGAGCAGGCGGGCGAGCGTTCCCGCACAGAGATGGGTTTTTTTCTTCTTCTTGTGAGACAGAAGTCGGCGGTTAAGTGGAGTGGTACTTTGGTGGAAACATACAGTTTGAAAACACACTGACGTTGATGTTTTCGCCCTGATGCGGCAAGTTTCGTTACTTAAAAACAAATGTGTCCCTATCTCAGTCTTTTTCGAAAGAAGTTTTCACTAGCACAGCGCTTTTGTTGCTGGATGCTGGAAATCCGGCAAAGTGTGATTGCACAGCATTGCACAACATTGCTGTGATTGCACCCTAGTTTAAATAAAATAATATTGCGTATGTTGAGTTGTGTAGGTACAATCTCACAACCACCATTCTCTATACCATCCAAGACCATTTCGATGTTAGACCCCAGAACATTGTATATCGTTCATCAATGCAATATTCCCCTTTTCTGTTTATACAAATGATCGAATTAGATAGATGATAGGCCTACTTGTATGTCATCACCAGCCTCCGCAAAATAATCAAGACCCACTTGTTCAAAGTTTATGCTCTGCTCCCCCCTTACTTATTGTAGCCTATATTGTACATCCTGGCCCTAAAGAAATAAGCATTGTGTGAATGCATTGTGTAGCATCTTATTCTAGCTATCTTTGTTGTATACGGAGATATATATTTACCTAACAATTGTAAGTGCTTGCCACTTGTTGTATAAACATCCTTGCTGTACTGACAGCTTTATACTGTTGTTTCTCTTTCTTCTGAAAAATGTACTTATTGCAAGCCACTTTGGATAAAATGCCCTAGATGTAAATGTAAATGTGTGTATATCAAGACACGATGTACATCTTGCAACCCACGTGGTTCTACAGCTGCAGCCCACTTCAGGGTGCTGACCCGGGGTCTGTATACCCCTACTTTAGCCTCTATTAGTCATGGTCAAACTCAGCAGACCATGGCCGCGGGAGCCAAGCAGGGCTCAGACGCATGTGTTCAGGGTGTGCGTTGGCATCCCCAGTCCGCCTCAGTCTGCTGTCAGACCCTGTCCTCCTCCCCTGCCGGTGCTGTCTCCCACGGAGTGAGGCCCTGTCATGGGTAATTATGGCCCTCGACGAAGCCAGCGCCGAAACACCTGGAGTCGGCTTTCAGATCAGCACACCGCATCGGTGGTCAGCCGCTGAAAGGACATCACTCCATCCAGCGGATGACAGAAACACACGCATAAATTAAACGTGTCAACAGCACATTTTCCTAGGAAAATGT
Source organism: Melanogrammus aeglefinus (assembly GCA_900291075.1). Lineage (NCBI taxonomy): Eukaryota > Metazoa > Chordata > Actinopteri > Gadiformes > Gadidae > Melanogrammus > Melanogrammus aeglefinus. The sequence goes on from OLKM01000219.1 coordinate 422,052, forward strand.
TTCTTCCCGCTTCATGTTAATCTCAGGAACGACCAACCGACGTTGGCGTGTGCTCGCCATCAGAGTCACTCCATCAGCGGTTGTGTCGACTCATGTGTGTGTGTGTGTGTGTGTTGTGTGTGTGTGTGTGTGTGTGTGTGTGTGTGTGTGTGTGTGTGTGTGTGTGTGTGTGTGGTGTGTGTGTTGGTGTGTGTGTCAGAGCTTGACTGGGCCGGATCTGAATGGGGTTGTTACCCGGCCGTTGGGGGTGGTGTTGCTTGCTGGCACAAAGGCAGCACTGGGGAGCTGCACCTGATTTGACAGGTAGAGTGAGGGGGTCGGTAAATAATGAGAAGCTAGCCGCCGACGACCTTGAAGTCTAAAGCCCCCCCCCCCCCGCCCCCCCTGAGCTATCTTAATAGTCTCGCGCCCATTCAGCCCCCAATTGAAATGAGAATATAATCCACAAGTGCTATCTGAAATGAGAATGATGTTAGCAGGATATCAGGGGCGTCTAAGGGGTGAGGGGGTTTGACTCCCGAAGGAAAGTGTGCCTCCCTCATTTATTCTTTTAATTCAATGCATCTAAGAAAATTAATAAGGACTGTCAGTCACTTTGGATACAAGCATCTGCTAACCGACTAAATACTAAATAGTGTAGAGAATCTGCCACGATGCCAATAGGAAACGTAATCTGTTGTGGTTTCAGAGCCTGTGTGGTCACTCTTTCTATTCTGTCCACTTAGGAAGAGGGGGGGGGGAAACGGTGGAAATGCTTTTGATTAATCTGAGAAACGGTGGAAATGCTTTTGATTAATCTGAGCACCCGGCTGGAATTTCAATATTTATCCTACAAAGCTTGTTTCAATAACCAACGAAATGTCTCCGTCATCCATCTCTGTCGTCCCTCAAAGGAACTGATCATTTTCAATCTGCATGGATCAGGGACTGGGAGAACATGGGTGCCTATCTGCAATCTGTGGAAGATTAGTCTGAATCAATAGCAGGGCTGTTTTCCTTCAACACCAAATACAAATAATATAAAGTGACTAAAAGGCAAAGAAACTGACAAAAAGTTTGTGTGACTTTAAGACGATTAGGTTTGTGCTTAATATTTCATGTATTAAAATGTAATTAAACCTTTAAAATTAACATTAATCGTATAGTAATATTGCCCTAATTGTTTGACGTGTTTTGAAATTAGTTTATCATTTATTTCTGAAATGAGCTAAATTTGCCAAGTATTGGCTGATTTATACTCTGTGAGCAATTGCTGAAATGAAACTGTGGATTCTCACTATATTATACAGAACATTGTCCGCAATGACGGTTGGACTGAAAAGATAAACAAATCCATTGATCGCTGGCAGCATCTGCCAACACAGTAACAATAAACACAGCAGCAACGTGGACGATAGAGTCAACCCTTCATGGACGCGGAAGCAGCTTGAGTATGGCCTTGACTCGTAGGAAGGCACGGTGATCACTGTGGCTACAAGCACCGAGGGTAGGCGTCCCATTGAGCCCGACGTTACAAACAACACAATACACATTCTCGTTGGCTGTGAGTGCGTCGTGGCGGTTCAGTGACAGAGGCTCCGTCGTTCAGAAGGGACTGACGTCGCGACCTCACAGACTGTTTCAGGGGGGCCCAGGGAGAGGTGGGGGGAGGGGACGGAGACAGAGAGGAGGACAAGGTTGATGTTCATTTCCCCGGCCACCTGCCTCCTGCCTTGGCATCCAGGATTCCACCGAACAAGCCCCGCCACCACCACAACCACCACCCCCCACGCCAGCAGCCGGTCCTTTAATGAAGTTTGAACATAGTAGAGATGACAGGTGCCACGACGCAACACTGGCGGGATGGAGAGTCAGACGCTTGGTACAGTGCGTGTGGCACGTGTGTGTGTGTGTGTGTGCGTGTGTGTGTGTGGTGTGTGTTGTGTGTGTGTGTGTGTGTGTGTGGTGTGCGTGTGTTGGTGTGTGTGTGTGCATGCGTGTGCGTCTTATACAGGGGGGGGTTGGGGGGAGTGAGTGGGTGGTGATGGAAGGGTGGCAGGGGTAGAATTCCTATGAGCGATCACACCTGTGCGCCATGCCTTTTTTCCCCCGCTGCCTCTTCTTCTGCGCTCGCTCCAAGGTGAGTGTTTGTCAGCGGTGCGAGGCGGGGGCTGCTCTCGGCACGGCGTTGATTCCTTAGGAGGTGCTGATGGGTGACGGGTGATACATCATTCGGCGTCACACCGCCACGGCACGCACGCACACGCACACGCCACACGCGCGCTATGCGCCACTGTCCTGTGAGCTGCGTGGACAGACGTCCCTCTGAATAGATGGCGTTACATTAAGTATGGATATAGGCCGTGACCAATATGGTGGCCGCTGTTGTGAAAGGGAGCGCGGACCGGTGTTCCGAGCAACAGATAAGACAGATGTGGGAGGGGGTGGGTCTGTGTGTGTGTGTGTGTGTGTGTGTGGGTGTGTGTGTGTGTGTGTGTGTGTGTGTGTGTGTGTGTGTGTGTGTGTGTGTGTGTGTGTGTGTGTTGTGTGTGTGTGGTGTGTTGGATGTGTGTCTTGCAGGGTAGGTGGTTTTGTCAGGTTTGTTTGAAGTGGCTGTGTGTGCTATAGGTGGTATAAATTCACACAGATGATCGTTTTTTTTTCAACTGAATTAATTATATTTTTAATCCCTTGCTGTGAAGACACAACAGAGATGACATCGGTGTGGATTTTCCCCTTAGTTTTGTAAGCTTTTTTCTAACTCAATCAGTAAAAAGTTCCTTGCTAGATTCTCAATAATCTTTTTTTTTCTACCTTTTCAACCCTTTCGGGGGTCTCTCGTTTTTATCAGCCAACTTCACTCATAAAAAAGTATTCCTCACATATATAATTCTTTACTATATTTTTTTTTGCCAAACCTCAGAGAGAACTGAGACCTATTTAACCATGGATAAGAAAGGATGCAGGGAAAATATGTCCAAGTGTATATATCATAAAAAAAAGATATGTCGGTATATAGATGCAGAGAATATAAGGCATATATATTGCTTGCAACCTTCATCTCCCATAGAAACGTGTACACTAAAAAGTAATTATGTATACTAATAAGTATTCGCTGAGGTCCAAAGTATGACAGCTGAGAAGCGTCTTACAAACTGCATCTCCAAAACACATTACACAAAATGCAACAGCCACAACCACAACCACATGCAGAAAGATCCGACAAGATAAATCCAAAAGCCTAAAAACAAATGCCAAAAGCTACAACATAATAACTGAAGGGAGCGCCAAAGGGATATGGAGATGGAAATGCTTCGACGGCTATCGCTGGAGGACTTATTACTCTGTACAAATGCGGAGGAGGAGCTAGCTGTTCAAGCTTCATAGTGACCTAACTGAAAGGGTATAGAAATACCGAAAATGCAAAGTAATTGAACAAAAATTGCTCACTTTTGACGAATCACATAATTGATTAGCAATTGATGTTCTTGTGATTATAAATATTCTGTTGCATGTGTACCAGCGTTCAACCGCCGCGCCATTATAGCGGGAGAAGCTTATGCACACGCTGTAATGCGACTGGAAAAAAGAACTGCAATGCCATGATTAGCACCATTGGGAGAGAGTGCTTGAGAGTGTGGGAATGAATCGGGGGAAAACTGAGTTTTAATGCTCTGAAAATGACAACCTCCATCCAAACCAGCTGTGCGTGGGCAATTCGCTTTCTTCTAAAACAATCCAGGGGTTATTGTGAATACAACACCGTTATTTGCTGATACACAATTGATGGATGTGATTTTGACCTCCTTTAGGAGAGCAGCCCCACCTTCCCTGAGACTGCCACCCCAAGAGAATCAGCCTCGCAGAGGCGGTGATGGCTCCTCTGTGCTCTTTAAATAAGCCGTCGTTTGAATAGAGCATGTTCTGCAGCTAAGGTACATATCGCGCTAACCTTAAGAAAGTTCTCAGATGAAGGAGACAGCAGTGCTTGATAAGTGAATGTAGTTGAGAACTAGCCTCAATTTCATCCCTGGTGTGTGCGTCAAAACATTCAGCCGGGTAGAAGTGTCTTCAATATGAGAGAACATCTTTGGTTAAATAATGTGCAAATAGTAAAGGGTAAAACATTTCACTCTAATTAAACTCTCCAACAAACGTTCATTTCATAGTCTCTGTGGGAGAAAAGAAGAGGATATCATCGGCCTACATTCACATTATAAATTCCTCTACGGATGGAAGAAATATTAGATATACCTGATGGAGGAAATACATGAGTATTATTATGTAAGAGTAGGCAATGACGATTGTAAATATTCAAATTTTAGCTAGACACATAAACAGGTTATATGATATGCCCTACATCAATCAGAAGGTAATTCTGACAGCCAGAGAGGTAGAACCAGATTTGGCGTGTTATATAACGAGTGGTTTTAATTCACCTCTCCTCTGGTGTTCCTCAGCCCTCGAGTTTGGATGGAGTTTAGATATTCAGTTTATGTTTCCCCAATGTTCTGAGGCAATTGTTTTGCTCATGACCTCCCAAATATATTTTCTCAATCGAAAACGGTTGCGTCGAACAATTCTTGTGTTATTCTATCTTGACACAAATGTGTAAAGTTGTTGACGGGGGGAAATCTTTTGTAAAGAGTGGTGGTTTTCTATTGGCTGCGCACCCTAGCTCGCAGCCAATAGAACGCCACTCCGACCATTGCCCCATTGGAACACAATGTGTCTGTGTGGGTAAAAACCTTATGATTGTCACTAATGCACGGCATTTAATGTTTTAAGGTCCCATGAACAGGACACCAGGTGAGGGTGGGATTAGCCGTTACAGAGGCCGCTTTTGGAAATCTGCGTCTTATGAACATCACAGGTGGGCGTGTCCACCTGTGATGTGTGCTGGATAGATCAGTCTACCGACTAGCCAGGGACTGTAGCAAACGTTGCTCATCTATCCGCACACACATCGAGGTGGACACGCCGCCTGTGATGTCATAAAGGGGCAGATATTCCAAAACGGCTTTGTAACACTGCTAATCACACCACACCTGGTGGCATATGTCGTGAGACCTTTAAAACTCTTATGGCCGCTCAGACTACACGATTCTCAGACATCCCTCCAACGATTTAACATGTCACACTATAACGATCCCAGAGCCAGGAAATCGAGGCGTTGTCTCGTCAGATCAGAAGACCGGCCACACTACACGATTATAGGTGCGATGCTCTTTTACTTTGTATCATCTCACGTTTACAAGATATTTAGAAAATCAAAGGTTTAGGAACTGACATAAATGTTTTTAACATTTTTGTCATAAAGGTTCCAGTAGTTTTTTATATCTGCTCAATGCAGCAACTCCTCACAGTAAGTTGCGTTGCGAGTGACATGAGCGATGTAAAATATACTGGCCGCATTTCAACCAAAGTTGTCTCCATTATGTTGTTTAATTTCTCTCTCGTTTTCTTCATTAGCATTCTTCTTCTTGCTATTTGATCGCATCAAATTTTTTGTAGTAGTTACTGTTGTACTCAGCGTAGTGCAGTGAAGTCAGTTGGTAAACACTGAAGCTCCAGCTGTTTCGTAAGGGTTCCCTCACGCAACTGGGGGCGTGGTTCCCTCATGATAGCTACGTCATGCGATTCTCCCAAAAATTCTGACATGCTAAACTTTTCGTCCTGGGGCTTTCGAACGTCGCAGACCGAAAACGTCGCAGATCGTCAAGCATGTCACATTACAAGACCTCTCCTCTCGTCGCCGACCCTGTCAAAAATCGGTGTACGATTCGCAAAATTTGTCTGCGACGAAAGAATCGGGGCAAAATGGGGCTGAAATCGTGTAGTCTGAGGCCGGCCATTAGGCAGAGAGACTTCTTGCTAAAATGGGGGTTTGCTTACCCATTTAATTGACACATTATTGAACACAAGAAAAATGAAACAACCAATTTAGACATCGGAGCGGCCTGTCGTCATTTCCTACTTTGTGAAAGCTTCCAACAGGCCCCATAAAATGACGTATTTTGTTTAGAATGCATGAGCAGAAATCCCAAACAGCCTTGAGGAAAAATATAAAGGTGTTCAACCATGATTACTTGTGATAGCTGACAGAAAAGTGTTGATAATTAATATGATAATTATAAATTTGTTTGCCTAGACGTTAATCACATATCCCAACATGAGCTGATATTGTGAAAATTATTTAAATATTCCTCACTTGTTAGCCTGGCACTATCAATTTAACTATTACTCATCAGGAGTCATGATGAACTTATTGGACTGAAATATCAACCACACTATATGCAACAATTGTTTTGACTTTATTGCACGTTGAAAATTCTCCTTTAACTCGATACTTTTGTTTGGTGGGCTGCCCATCGAGGATCTCATAAATGAGGCATAGATGTACCCTTAACAAAAAAAAAAGGAATATTAAAGCGTCTCTCTGGAAAAAAACAAAAAAACAGGTCAGTCAATTCTCCTATTGTGCAACAAGTGGCGTTACAGCACCCAACCGCTCTAATAATGCATGCTGAGGTTCTGGAAATCCACAGGGTTTAAGACTTGTATTTCATTCGAATTCCACACTTATATTGAGATTATTATTGTCAGAGAAACCTGAAAAAAATAGGCCTATAGGCACAGTTATTGAAAAGAAAAAAAGAAGAAGGCATTGCTCTTTAAACTGTTGTGATTTCCCTGGAATAGGCAGCTGCTGGATGGCCTAGGGGTATCGGGGAAACGCTTTTGTACAGCAGCTTTCTGCTATTTGCAAACCTGGTCATGGATTAAACCTCCTGAACACACTACATCTTAATGACTGTGTCCCTGGAGAGTTCCAAACTCTGAAAAAAAGCGTGTAATTGAAGAGTGTAATTGCTATTGCTAAACTGGGTTTTTAATTGCAAGCTTCTGTTGTCTAACTTTGCTCTCATTTGACTTAAATGGCTCTGTGTCTGTGTTCTCATTGTGTAACCTGGTGATTGAACCGGTTTACTATCTTCCCCCAGGATCCTTGGAAAAAGATTTGATATCTGGTTAACATAAAAGGAAAAATAAGAAAGAAAGAATTTTACTTTTTTATTTATTATTTTCAGACCTAAATCACCCTTAACCCTAAAATTGTTACCCTTGTACTGAACCTGTCTTCCACATCTTTGCATCATATTTACTATTGGAGTGTTTTCTTTCTCTCCCTGTGTGTTAAACCTGAACAAGTTTGTTAACTGGTAATGCTCTATTGTCCTCCTCATCAAATGTCCCTGAACTGTGAATGCTACCCCGGTGCTGCATTTAGCCATAAAAGATTCCGACCAGAAATCCACATAACACACACAGTATGTAAATCCATCGTAGCAGTCCGGGTAACGTCCTGATGAAGCCCTGATCTCATGTTAAACCGAGCAGCACCCCTTAACAGTGAGTGAGCTATTAGTTACAATCAAAAAGAAGAATCCAGTAAGCACGGGTTTGTTACATTTGCCGGCCTAAGTGGCACAATAAAAAAAAATAAAACAAAAACAATGATCAACCTTGAGTTTTGGTTGCAAGCGTCACCTGTAATTTAAGAACAACAAGTGGTACAAATGTTTGTTTTGCGTTTGGTGTGACTGTCAGGTGCTGACGCGTGGAGCTGTAAGACGTGGAACAAAGCGCTTTCAATAGCGCTGCGGGACCAGAGGCTGAATTTCGGCAGCACAGAGGAAGCTGCGCACAGGAAACAAGAGAAGCCACAAATCCCAATTCAGACCAATGGCGCCTCACATTCGGAGTTCTTACGGCAATAGGCAACTGATGTCTCTCTTATCTCCTCGCAAATATACGCTAGCGACACATTCATTCCGTGTCTTGTTCAGCGAGGTGGTGGTGTGTGTGTGTGGGGGGGGGGGGGGACGACGACACGACACACAATTACGGCAACAACCGACAAAGGTTAGAAATTGAAAGCGAAAAACGATGTCTGCTGCTGCTTGATGGTCGTTGACTTTACTGTAGTGTTTTTATCTTTCCTTTTTATTTTTACGGGGGGAGGGAGGAGGCGGGGATTGGGGGGGCGGGTGTGGCGTGGTGGCAAGGAAGTGGAGGGGTGATAGGTGCTTGCAGGACGGCCGTTATGGTGAGGTAACCATGGTACGTGGTAAGATGTCAGCGCCCACACTCGATCCTCGCGAATGTTGCGCGCGTCGGAACAGGAGGCACGGCGTCTGTTGCTCGCGCGGCCAGTGCGCACGGAGGGAGTCAATTACTCACGGGGGAGAAGAAGAGGAAAATCGAGTTATCACACTTTTGAACGTGTTTGAAAATGACAGTCATTAGGGGTAGTGGTGCAAGAATGAGAAAAAATTAAAATCATTAATTAAGGAGGTTGAGATTTGGATATATGATTCAACAGTGCGGACTCTCATTTCATTGTGAGTTTCGTTTTCAAGTATGTGTAAAGTCATATGTTAGGTATAGAGGAGAAAACTTCGGGATTCGATCAAACTTGACCATATTTGTATCATCATTTTTTGTTCCAGGTGGCACAATGCGGACATGAATTTTTTAAATTGATCGGCATTGAGGTGAGACAGTCAGCCATTGCAGCCGCAGACGGGTGCAATGTAACCCGTTTGGCATAGCACCCATCGATGTGTACGTCCTATGAAAGTGCTTGTAAGGCCTAACTGACCTGATTTACCCAAATGTTGTCAGCATTCAACAACCTTAGCCTTCAATGGCCAAACAAGCACTTTTACAGGAGGTGCGTTGGCAGGGCATACTGCGCCTAAGGTTACAATGCAGCCTTCTGTGGCTTGTGGTTGGCTGAAAGTGCTCTCGGTCGCAAGGCAGAGAGCACATTCAGAAAGTGTTGCCAGCATTAGTCACCTGCTCAAGAATGATGAAAAACAGGTTGAAAAATCACAGAAGGGATTGTTTATTTTCTAATTTTCTGAAATTGATATTAGAAACAGTACACATACTTAACTCCCACAACAAAATACTCTGGAGGTATTCATGGTGTTCTCATGCATACATCAATTGATCTTTACAAATACTATACTGAATAACATACATTTGGTTGTACATTCCGGAAAAGGGACATATCCCTTAAAGCCATCGCTATAACAGTACGGCAATAACGGCGTCCACATCGGCTTCTTATCTAGACAAAACAGACACACCACCAAGATCACTCCATTCCCATAAGTACCAGATCATACACTGCATCACATCGTGTATTAAATCCACATTTCCCGCTGCGTAATCCATGCATTGTTTCCCTAAAACAAGGTAGCTGCATCCTCTCCACCACCCCTCCTCCAGCATACTGTACTGTACAACGCTGGCTGAAAACCCTTCAGCGCTGTGCTAGAGTCTACAGTACAGGGCCTGCCACCGAGAGCCTCCCCAGTTTGCATGCACAAAGAAAGTACTCTGAGAATGAGCCTCCCTTCACCTGCTGGGAGTATGCCTCAGCTACCCACTATCCAATATCCACTCAGCGTGGCCTGCCTCTCTCCCAGCAAAGCCCCCTTGCAGAAAACCAATTCCAGCCATCAATTTTTTTTCCTTCTTTAAAAAAAAAACATGAATATATTTGCAACAATGAGTATTATCTGCAAAGGTAAGGAAACGACAGAACATGTATTATAGAATGTTGTTGTTTTTTTACTGTCAGGTGAAACATTACGCTGCACTTTAACACATTCCCATTTCTCCTCTCGACAATAGCAAGTTGTGAGCCGCTGACAACGCCGATCAGGAATTAGGGGAGGCATCTATTTGAGCAATCAGTGCTTAAGATATGAGATTTAATGCAATGAAAGGGGAGACGTGCCATTACTGTTGAGAGACGACCTTTTCTGTATTTCCGTTTGGGGGGATAATGATTGTGTGTGAAGTGGTCATTTATCGGGTTAGCTATTACATTTCCAGAGATAAGAAAAGTGGAATACCGTTTTTGTATTTCTGTGTCACATTTCCTTTTTAATAATAGAACAGTGTTACATTGGGCTTTTTTTTAAAACTGTGTTATTGTTTTATTTTAGTGAACGCATCAAGTGGACATAAACGAGACCTCATATGTAGCATTGCATGTAGCTGTATTTTTAAATAAATACACGGTCATGCTGTTTCACGTGAATGCCCTTCTCTTGTCAGAGTCGAGGAACATTATGGATGCATATTAGTCAACTTTTTTTGGCCTGTTCGAATCCATGAGTCAGAGCTGGTCATCTAGGAAGAGACGATAGTGACCAGTTTAAAGGTAATTGGTGTAAAATGGGATATTGGGATATGTTTCATGTATTTGATAACGAGGGAAACGTTCATTTTGGAAACAAAAAAAGCATGTAAAGAGTTCTTATTGGTGTTTTTAGGATTCTATCAAACCTATAAACTTGAAACAATGGCAGGGTTAGGGTAAAAACCTAAATCAGTATTTTGAACACTTAAAAGGCCTAAACGTAGGACACCTTCTTGGTAGTATAATAAGGGTCCCTTATAGTATAAACGAGATTGAGACCCTTTGTAAGTGTACAATTTTATTAAAAAAGGAATTTTATACACCACATAAATCCCAGTAGATCGGTCCGACCGTCCCATTTTGTTTTTAAGGCTGATAAGAGATTGGCCGAACACAGAGTTACGTGTTTGCTACGAGTCACATCTCTAGGTATTGTCAATCTACCCTATCATTCTTAAAACAAAATGGCGTTGACGGTGATCTACCTGATGGTATTGTGTGTATTTAAATTCATTTTTAATAAAAATCTGTACACCTTACAAAGTTCTAATGTTGTTTTTATATGTTAAGACTTTTATTATGCTAATATAATAAGCTACTTAGTTTTAGTGGGTTTAAATAGGATTTATTTACCCATAACATGTTCGTTCAAGTTCTATAGCATTTTGATAGATCAGCTAAAAACACAACTGAAGAAGCGTCTATGGATTTTTGTGT
>OLKM01000220.1:0-27500 GCA_900291075.1 Melanogrammus aeglefinus
TTGTGTGGGTGTGTGTTTGTGTGTGTGTGTGCGTGCGTGCGTGTTCATGTGTGTTGGAGTCTCTATTTTATGTGTAATACGGGTCTGTCTTCCCTGCACATTTCTCACTGTCAGGACCCGGCAAACTGCATGTATTACACAGACTAAGGAGGATGGGTTTGAGTAATGAGCTTTTTCTTGTCCTAATTAGCTGAACATGAGAGGGGTACTCTCACACTCACACACACACAGGCACACCCTTATCAACAGAAATAGGCCAGGCCTCTCTCCCTCTCTCTCCTCTCCCCAACCCACTTAGAGGGAAATATTAAAGAGTGGTATTGTAATTTAGAGGTTTCGGTGTTGTCTCCCGCTCTGCCATTCACATGCAGTTATTTAGAACAGCGGCTGTAGGGTACACTATGGAGCCAGTGGCTTTATCTCGATTAGTTGGGCAGTGACTGAATAAAACTGTGCAGTTAACCCTTTGTCACGTTCAACAGAGTTGAGCCTTGTCACGTCCCTATCCATCTGTGTGTAGTGAAGTGCATGTTGGCTGCAGTCAAGAGAGGGATTTGCAAACCTTTTTTTTTTTTTCTTTTAAAAAGGTAGATGAAGTGTTTGGACGTGATTCCTGGTATGGATTACGCTCCCTGATGGGAACGACCAGTCATCGAGGTAAAGAGGATGTCTTGGTTACGTCAAGGCGGTGGTGGGGGTTGGGGGGTGGGGGGTGGTGAGAGACATACCTGCACATGATCTCGTGGGTGAGGAGGACCCGGCACATCTCGGGGTTCTTGTCCTGGCCTTCGTAGATGATGGCCTTGGGGGAGGAAGAGGAGGGGAACCGTTAGGGGCGACCGACGACATGGTTTGAAATCCCAGCCCTGAGGCAGCAGAGGTTCTCAGGCAATAAAAACACTAAATATACTCAACCTAGAACGCAGAGGACATCTTGAAAACTGAATGCTTCTAGCATGTGTGTGTCAGTCCGAGTGTTTGTGTGTGTAAGTGTGTGTTTGTCTGAGTGAGTATGTTTGTGTGTGTGTGTGTGTGTGTGTGTGTGTGTGTGTGTGTGTGTGTGTGTGTGTGTGTGTGTGTGTGTGTGTGTGTGTGTGTGTGTGTGTGTGTGTGTGTGTGTGTGTGTTTGTCTGTGTGTGTGTGTGTAGTGATCATCTGGGACTAGGATTGTGTATCTGGCAAATGCATGTACCATGGGATTGCAGTCGTTCAGAATAGGAACGCTCTGTTCTGACTGAGATAGTGACAGACAATGTGTCTGTGTGTGCACGTGCGGATGTGTGTCTGTATATTTCTGTGTGAGTGTATGTGGGTGTTTATTTGTGTGCGTTTGTGTATGTTTGTATGTGTGTTCATGTGTGTGCATGTGTGTGCGAGCGAGCGTTTGTGTGTGCATGTTTGTGTGTGTGTTTATACGCGTGTACAGTGAGCAGTTGGTGTGCCAGACTGAGGTATAGTGCACCATCTGGTCGTATAGCACAGCGTCCAAAAATCTAGTCTGGTTACCCCTCCAACCTCTCTCAATACACTCTCTAGGGCTGCCATCACCCTCGTACTGCACACCACACACACACACACACACACACACACACACACACACACACACACACACACACACACACACACACACACACACACACACACATACACACACACACTCACAGACACACACACACAGACACACACGGACACACACCTACACACACACACACACACACACACACACACACACACACACACACACACACACACACACACACAGACACACACTCACAGACACACACTCACAGACACACAAGGACACACACCTACACACACACATACACAGACACACACACACACACACACACCTACACCCGCACACAAACACATGCATACACACATGCACACACGCACACACATGCACAAGCACAAACACAAGCGCACACATACACTCATAAACACACACATATAAGCTGAATCAAACACCTATAGTCAAAGATATGCAGGCACAGACACACAAACACACATACATTGGTGAACATGGAACCACCACCACAACTAGGGCCCAAACAGTCAGTCCCCCGATCTCCCTCATCAGTGTATGGCAAGCACTCCTCAGGACTAATACTGCGAAAGACCGAATCAGAAACACTAAAGTCCTCGTATCAAAACAGAATTCAGGGGGATTACTGTGGTTGTTATCTCATTCAAGTTAACGGTGTATCCCCTGTCGGTGCGCGCCAGGCCCCATGCGCTGCCTGCGTCTGATTGGACCGCTCACATCCATGTGTGGAGCTAGAGTTGAGTTCGGTTTCACATTGAGGAAATCAGGGCCAAGGTCCTCGAAGAGCAAACTGGCATGCATCACTGTCTCCCTCTCTCTCTCTCTCTCTCTCTCTCTCTCTCTCTCTCTCTCTCTCTCTCTCTCTCTCTCTCTCTCTCTCTCTCTCTCTCTCTCTCTCTCTCTCTCTCTCTCTCTCTCTCTCTCTCTCTCTCTCTCTCTCTCTCTCTCTCTCTCTCTCTCTCTCTCTCTACCTTTCTCGCGCTCTCTTTTACTCTCTCTCTTTCTCTGCCTCTCTGCCTCTCTCTGTCAGGATTTCCTTCCCTCTCATTCCCTCTATCTTATTTAGTTCCCTCATTCTCCCCTTTCTGGTTCCATGCAAATCACCACTTAGAAAGGACATACAAAGGGGTGGCTGAAAATATGCCAGTTAAAAATAACATATTTCCACATTCGGTGGTCATCGGTGTGTGCGCATGAAAAACACACAAACATGTACTCACAAAGAAATACACACAGATACATGCACACATGCACTCACACACCCGCTTGCAAGCACGCAAGCACACACTCACACACGCACACGCACACAGGCCCTCACACACGGTTGCAAGCACGCAAGCACACACTCACACACGCACACACCCGCACATGCATACACACACATGCACACATATGCTTTAACACACACACAAACACACACACACACACACACACACACACACACACACACACACACACACACACACACACACCACACACACACACACACACACACACACACACACACACACACACACACCTAGACACACTACCCACAGCAGGGCTAGGGGGATGAGGACACATGTCCTCTGCTTTTCTGGGCCTGTGTAAATGTATTCCACAGGTAAGACAGGTCATTTATCAAGCTGAGGCTGCCTAGCTGAAGTTGAGGGTGTCAGACTCAGGCGTGCATCGCACAGGGAGGGGGCTGGGGAGAGTTCGGCCGAGATTCTTCAGGGCGCTACAAAACCACAGCTGGGATTCGGTTGTAATTCTCCAGCCTATAGTTTAACACAAATTCCCCTCTCTCTCTCTCTCTCTCTCTCTCTCTCTCTCTCTCTCTCTCTCTCTCTCTCTCTCTCTCTCTCTCTCTCTCTCTCTCTCTCTCTCTCTCTCTCTCTCTCTCTCTCTCTCTCTCTCTCTCTCTCCCCGCTCGTCTCTCACTCTTTCTCTCTCTCCTCTCTCCGTCTCCGCTCTCTCTCTCTCTCTCTCTCTCTCTCTCTCTCTCTCTCTCTCTCTGTCTCTCTCTCTCTCCGTCTCTGTCTCTCCCGCTGTCTCTCACTCTTTCTCTCACTCGCTCTCGCCGTCTCTCGCTCTTTCTCCATGTATCTTACCTGTTTAGTCATGGAGTCAATGAGGCGCACATAAAAGTCCTGCTCCGTCCTGATGCCTGCACACGACAGAGGGGAGAGAGAGGTAGATAAATAATGAATAGAGAAAGCAGGGTTTTTTTGTTACATGAGAGAGATTTTTTTTTTTGCTTTATAGTTGGAATTCTTATTAATAAAACTATGAATAACAGCTTTTCTTCATATTTCCAGAACAACATTGCACATTCAATTTCAGATTAATGAATTTTTACTTCAATAATTTTTATTGGACAAATCGTTAAAAATTCAACGCATTTGCACGTCGTCGATTTGTCATCGGCGTATGTCCCACAATTGGTGTTTGCTATTATGAGGTTGTCCTTATATTAACAAAATGTAATTAGGAACGATTATCTGAGTCCCCGTAAACTTGTGCAACAAACAGCTATAATATGTTCGGGAAACAAATGCCCATTATTCGACTGCTCTCTATTTACAGGGTTTTCTAATTGGCTAATGGCCAATTGATCAACTTGTTGCAAAATGTAGAAAATCAATATTTTTCATTTTCATCCGTAAAATGAAAACAATATGGCTATTCAAAATAATAACAAGATAATAATAATAGTACTCATAAAAAATTGGCATAATTAAAATAATAATGATAATAATAATAACGATTTCATAACAAACACGTGAAATTTCGCAGGCCAATATTTCAATATTTCATTTTTTTGTTTTGTTTTTCTTGTGTACAGTAGTTGTGCTGTTGATTGTAATGGAGGTGTATATTTATATTTGGGTTTCAGGTCGACTATTGTTCCAGATCAAACGTACCATTACTGTAGAGAAGCTGCAGTCTGTAATGAATCCCGTTGTTTGTCTTTTCCCCCGTCGTTTCCTGTTAAAATAAAACCGAGAGTCCGGGTCAGTGAAAGCAAGCCTTCTCCAGGGAGTTCTCAACATGCCCATCCTTGGCATGCACTCTGTCTTGTACTTTGAATTCTACATCTTTGATATTTTTAGTTGAGGAATCTCCCGGGACCATGCCACTATACCGAGCAGGCCATGAGCTGTATAGATTTTATGTGAAAGTAAAATTAAACAAAAACAGTTTAATGCCATACATGGTTAACATTTAGGCCATGTGCAGGCCTGCCTAATATGCACTTCTTTTTTTTTTAAAGTAATGTTTATTGCATTTGCCCCAAAGTCAATAATCGGACGCAGGCCTAATTGCTTGGACTCCTCTATGGGCCAGTACTCTACCATACAATATTAGAAGTGTGTTCATGGCGTTACATGCTAGAATTTACTCTGTTTGGTTTTAAAAACCATGTTCAGCCTGGATAACATCCTAAATAATTCATTAAACAAATGTTATAGGCGACCAAATAACAATTAGTTCGTTTTTTTTTTTCCGTTGCACAAAATTATTGTAGAATTAACTGTAAAATATAAAAATATGATGCGTCATTTAATGGTGTGCCTGTGACGTTATAACCTCAGTCGGGAAATTAATTTACCAGCAGGCCTACAACTTGTTCACCTCTGGCAGAATGACAATCAGTAAATATCAGACGTTAATGCGTTGTCTAAAAGCTTACCTTTTCTTTTTCTACAAAGTCCACGAAGGTGGTTCTTTCTATTTCCACCGGTTGCCCTTGTCGGTCGTATAAAGCCAAAACGAAGTGGAAGAAGTTGGACTTCCGTAGGTTGGAGGGGGGTTGTTTCTCGAAGTGTGCCCGAGCAAGACCCACTCCGCTGCGGAAATAAGAGCAGTCCAGCCCGGGGGGGAGATTGTGAGCCATGTGTGTCCCAATAGTAATTATAGTGCAATATTTATTGGCACTTAAATCGGGAACATTCAAAGCCCAAACAAAAAAAATACATAAAAAAAAGCCAAACCACCAAGAAAGGTTACTATCTGTATTATAATTGAAACGTGAAGTGGTGTGATATAATGTTGCAGAATTAGGCCTGTAAATGGCGAGATGTGAGCACCAGAATCCTCTGTTGAAAATATATGCAATGCTATTTGAGGATTAAAAAAACGATAATTTCTGTAAACGTAAGCCAAGAAAGTAGGCTGCAAATCCACACCCGACAGACACAATTCTCTGCGTCTGTTTAATTAATAAATGAACCGGTTAACCATGAATTAAAGAGAACCGCTACACTTCAAAAATAACAATTGTATCAGTTCCGTTAAATATATATTAAAGCACAACAAAACCTTCCTAAATCTGCGTCAACAAAATCGAATCTGAAATGCCTAATTGAGGACGACACCGTTATTCCTCCACGCGAACAGTAAACCGCGCTCTTTGCCGCGTGTTTTCTCCTTCAGATCTAACATTCAATCATTTTTTAAAAGCTGGTTGAGCTTGCGGTCATACAACGACACACACACATCCTCTGGGAACCCGTACAACCCACCGCCCCAACTGATACGGGGCTCCGGCGATGAACACAAGAGGCAGAGAGGGGAAGGCTTTCTGCCTCGCAGCCTCCACCGCGCAACGGAGTCAGCGGAGCAACAAAACAAAAAGCTCCCGGGCAAGGCTCACCTCTGGGCGGCTGTGTTGGCGTCCAGCACCCCGGCGCCCTGCATCCATGTCCGAACTGCGTTCATCCCGGCCACCATGGGCTCCTCTTTCATACTACTCCCACTCCTCTGGATGCTCTCCTGGATCCCAAACATCAAAACGAGCACCGTATCGTCACTGTCTCCCTCTCTCCCTCTCTCCCTCTCTCCCTCTCTCTCTCTCTCTCTCTCTCTCTCTCTCTCTCTCTCTCTCTCTCTCTCTCTCGCTCTCTCGCTCTCACTTGCTCTTTTCTCTCTCTCTCGCTCTCTCGCTCTCTCGCTCTCACTTGCTCTTTTCTCTCTCTCTCCCTCCTCTACCTCGCTCCCACACTCAGTCCTGCTCCTCTCTCCTCCTCTCGGCGTTTGATCACGCTGTCAAGAGAGCGGAAAAATCGATGTCGCGGAGGCGAAGAGACGCGTGGTCTTGTCTTTTTTTGTTTTTTTTTACTTTGGGTCTTTTAGTTTACGCGCGCGAAGTAAACAGAAAACACGCGACATGTGGATAAGGGAGGAAGGGGGTAGAGGTGCTGTCAGCATCCGGGGTGAGCGCCTCCCCGCATGTCAGCCGTTCAGGGAGAAGAAACGCTGCGAGCAGCGGTGGAGGAGACAGGAGTCACAGCGCGATGAAAGCAGGAGACCCCCTGGATCAAGGTGTAACGGGCACGAAACAAGAAAAAGGAAAAAAAAAACAGTCAGTCCCCCACGCGATGAGAGGAAAACAAATGTGCAGATGAAAAAACACGTCTTCTCCTTTTTTTAGTTGTCTGTATTCTCAGTGGGTTTTGGTTGGTCTCTGTTCTTGGATAAACGAAGCGTAAAGTCACTCTTTAACAGGGCAGTCCCGCGGTGTTGGCGGTATCCGTTCGCGCAACTCTGGGTGCTGCTGGGGTGATTTGCGCTCTGCTCTTCCCTGAGGAATCACTGTGGACCATCTCTGGGATTCCGAACACGGGTGAGCTGGGGGAAGGGGGCGTGGTAAGCGAGGAGTGGGGAAACGCCCCTAAAAGCAGTTAACTGGGGGGGGGGGGGGGGCAATCAGCTGTCCACCGACCTAAAGCACCGTTACCACGCCGCCTTCCCCGCTGCTTTCTCAGCCTTGCCCTGTCGCCTACAGCGTCCCGCCCTATGGTGCCATGAGGGATAGAGAGAGAAAGAAAGAGCGAGAGAGAGAGAGAGAGAGAGAGAGAGAGAGAGAGAGAGAGAGAGAGAGAGAGAGAGAGAGAGAGAGAGAGAGAGAGTGTGAGAGAGAGTGAGAGAGAGAGAGAGAGAGAGAGAGAGAGAGTGTGTGTTTGTGTGTGTGTGTGTGTGTGTGTGTGTGTGTGTGTGTGTGTGTGTGTGTGTGTGGTGTGTGTGTGTGTGTGTGTGTGTGTGTGTGTGTGTGTGTGTGTGTGTGTGTGTGTGTGTGTGTGTGTGTGTGTTTGTGTGTGTGTAGGCTACGCGCTTGTGTTCTCACGGTGTTTATAACGCACTGTAACTTTAGCAAGGGAAGAGAGCAGCAGAGTGATACCATTAGTATAGTTCTGGATAAAAAACTTAAACTCACAGATCGCTGTGCCACGAAGCTGAAGCAGATGATGCTCTTTTAATATTCCGCTATTTCCCCCCTTAGTTCATCCAACTATGACACAAAGTTGTTGTTTTGTTTTTTTTATTCTATGCGGATACCATTGAGAGACGCATTATCGACATCTAACCCAAGTCGCGGTTCGCGGGTGTAAAAATAAAGAGGAGCTGGAAAGAGATGTGATCTGAGATCTGACGTGTCAAAGGGTCGCTGCACCTTCTGTGCTGCGGTTTGGAAGTGCTAGCAGCACAGTAGAACTCCTGCTAATTAACAGTAGGCCTGCGTGTGAGCGTGTGTGTGTGTGTGTGTGTGTGTGTGTGTGTGTGTGTGTGTGTGTGTGTGTGTGTGTGTGTGTGTGTGTGTGTGTGTGTGTGTGTGTGTGTGTGTGTGTGTGTGTGTGTGTGTGTGTGTGTGTGTGTGTGAAACTACTTTCATAAGAGAAATCGTTGCTCGTCTAAAAGAGTTTGGTTCAACAATTCAAGAAATCCGTTTTTGCCCTGAGTTTGACTTCCTATTTGTAAATGAATCCCTAACTGAGGATAAATTGCTAAATTTCACGACATTTTAGGAAAACATGCAATAGACTAAAATGAAACCACTAAGAAAGGCTATCAAATAATTCTGCTTGGAATTGGAGATTTGCAACTTTTTCAGACAAAGGTTTAAACTTTTTATGAAGCTTTGTTATTTGTTTTTATATCCATAGTCCTTATGGATTAATACTAAACGATAGTGCTATAACTCCTGTTTAAAATCGATTTATGTTCCGTCACTCAGAATAAAAAGTTAAAACGCAGATAAATAATTAAACAAATAAAGAAACAAATAAATAAATAAATGCGAAAACCAACAAACCAATTAGTTACGATTATATACATTTCTATTGAGTGAAAATGCCATAGGCAAATGCATCACTATAGAAATATAATAATGTAAAAATACACATTTTTATAACTAAAGTCAGTTAATTTTGGGCTCATTTACAATTTGCGACACAAAAACATTTAATCATACTGGCAGTATCCACGACCTGTGCTGTGCGAATGGACAATGGCTCATGACAATAACCTAAAGGGCATAATCCTGCCGCATAACAATCACTTGACGATATAAACTAACTCCGTATGTCCTCATAATCACAGCCTCTTGTTATGTTGTCACATGCCATGATATTTCATGTGAATACACAAATTACATTAAAACGCTGACATTTTTTTTATTTTTTATATTCCACTGTCCATAATGTGTGTAAACAACCCCCGGGTTTACCCCCATCAATGCAGTCATACAAATCATGCAGAAAGCGAATCAGAATGGAGGGACGGTGGAGAAAAAGCTCTGATAAGAATCAGAGTGAGCGCAGAGAGAGACGCGCATAAACACGGGATACAAGCAGCACGCGCTCCGAGCGATCCTTCAGCACATGCTTTGAAAGTAGCCCCCGCGCGGCGCTCCTCCCCGGGACCTATGGCTGCCTTGCTCGGCACGCGGGGTCCCCACCAACAGAGTGGCCCAGAGGCCCCTAGGGTGCCGTGTATTTATACACCTCTGAACACCAACACCGACACTTAGCCCGAATATCACTACCTCTGCGGCCAAAAACAGAGATGTCAGTTTGGGGAGGGGGTAATAAGGGGTTGGGCAAGGCTGATCCGACATGCTGTTTATGCTTTTATTCACACACACACACACACACACACACACACACACACACACACACACACACACACACACACACACACACACACACACACACACACACACACACACACACACACACAACACCACCACATGAGGTTCATTATTGTCAACACTTTGTTCATTATTACACAATAAGAGGAAAAATATGCCCACATAGTATGTGTGTGTGTGTGTGTGTGTGTGTGTGTGTGTGTGTGTGTGTGTGTGTGTGTGTGTGGTGTGTGTGTGTGTGGTGTGTGTGTGTGTGTGTGTGTGTGCTCGTGCGTATGTTTGGGGTGTGTGTGTGTGTGGGGGGGGGGGGCTGGGGTCAGCGTGTTTAGTGATTTTAGACAGATGATTTAAGGTATGTATTTGAGTGTGCATATCGAGCAAGGCCTAACATATGGGGATGTTATTGAGGTCTTGTGCGCGCCCGCGTGCCTTTGTGCGTGTTTGTGTCATTTTGTGTCTTTGTGTGTGTGTGTGTGTGTGTGTACTTTCGTGTTCGTGTCATTGTATGTGTGGGTGTGCATGTTTGTGTGTGTGTGCGTGTTTGTGTCATTGTTTGTGTTTGTGTGTGCGTGCGTGCGCGTGAATGTGTGTTCGTGTACGTGTGTGTGGAACCACCATTAGACAGTTTGGATTAATTGTGATCTGGAAAAGGCTAGTTGTAGGCGGGAAATCTCAGCCTCTCCATAACCACCAGATGTTCTCGTAAATCAAGAGGTTGGCCTGATGATAATAATTGCCTGATTGAATTGAAGACTCGTAAAAACTGGCATATGCTTATGAGAATGAGCCTTATGTCTAACAATATGCTCTGTACATAAAAAGGATAGAATTAAAAGCTGTCTTGGCATAACCGTCAGTGTAGGCCTAAGAGCGAATTTAAACATGACTTTTTTTAATTCCAATTATCCTGAATTCACGTTGGAAGAATTATAATTTGATGACTTGGCGTTTATGTGCCTATAGGCTCTATATAACATTTATATTTTGGGAAAGAGTAGCCTATAGGCAAAAAATAAAACAAAGCCAGCAATTAGAGCATTGTGTAGGCTTTGCTTTAGACACAATAAATACAATTCAAAACTATTTAAACCCTATTTATATTAGATATTTATTTCATTCTTCGTCGTGAATATTTTACACGGGATGTCTTTTCCAACCATAACCTCGGTCGATGACATCGGAGGAACTGAAAGCGCGCTAATGGATACCGCGGAACGTCACTCGGTATGATACTGCCCTCTAGTGCAGCCTTTCTCCAACTTGTTTTAAGTCAAGACACAAGAGAGCCCCATCAGAGCATGACCCTCGACGAGGACCTGCATAAATACACCAGAATGTATACAAAACATGAATGACAAAATGGACATTATTGTTTATTTGAATAGGGACAAATACAGAAAAATAGAGAAGCGTAAGATAGACTCCCGATGATTGCATCAAAGTATTTATAGCCAAAGTTAATTTACGACACTTTTCCCTAGTAGTCAGTATTTGATCAGTAACTGTGACTACTGTGACATGTAATATGCTCTGTTGATGTTATGTTATCAGTGAGTATTCACTCAAGTTGTGAAGCGCTTGTTGAAACATTGAATGACATATTATAGAAAACCTTTTCCTTATGGGGTGCAGGCCAGCACCCACTGTTCAGTGGCTCGGAGCTGTGTCCCGAGGTGTGGTTCGAGGGAGACTGCTCTAATGGCATGAGTACGTTGATATGATCACCACGTTCATATATTAATGACGATCATGAAATCAAATCAATCCCTCAAATTATAAACCTGTATTACACACTTTGCATCATTTCTTGAGTAGTCAAAAAAACTGATTATAAAGCTTAGGATTTTAAAGGTGGGGATCAACTAACTGTACGACAGCAGACTGTGAAGTTACGTTTGGGACCTTAATGGTTTTAGAGTAAATATCATCAACTGTACCCAGGGGAAAATGCCAAAGGTCATAGATCACTGAAACTGAAAAAGAAACCTGTCTTGTTTGAGAAAATAACCAGGGAGGGAAACACATAAATCCTCTTTTTGGATGACAGGGGAAGTGGTGAAAGAGGGAGACAACTCCACAATTGTTTTTGCACCTTGGATTTTTTTTACAGACATGATGTCACAATGTGTTTGAAGGGAAACTCTTCTTTTTCTTTCTTGCTGGTCACAAGACAGGTTAATATGTAAATTCCCTGGTCCGCCAACCCGCAAGTGTCTGGGCCCTATTTTAACGGTCTGAAACGCAAGTGGGAAAGCGCAAAGCGCAAGTAGCTTTGTGGGCGGTTCTACGGCGCTATCGCTATTTTACAGGCGGATAAATGACACTTCCGCCGCGGCGCCCCTTGGGGCGCAAGATCATTCCCTAATTTACCGGCGAGTGGCGCTGGTGGCAAAAGAACGCTCTGCGCCAGTTGTAAACTAGCAACGACACATGCGCCAGTGACTTGCGCCGGATGCAAGATAGGGCCCTCTATCTCACTATTCTTTGCAATTGGTGATTGGACATATAAATGCATCTTAACATTTATTGCATTTTATCTACTGTCACATTTAGTTAATGATTGTTGTCTCAATGATCATATAATTATTGAAACATTGATTTGTTTGGATAAGAAAATCTTTATGTATTGATTAATTTGATTATTAATTAATCATCAATAAATCTTGGACTGAAAGCAATAAAGCATATGAAATATTAGTACAGCTAGAGAGTTGTAAAGAGAGAGCTCACAAGAGCAATATTTTTAAACTATACAACCAAAATTAGAGTTATTGCTACTTCTCTCTGCCATTGGGAAGAGAATTCAAGGCCATTTGGTTGACATGCAAGGTGGAATCGCTGAAATGAATGAACCACCACTTCTAATATGTACATTGACTTATACGGAGGTAGGCACAAGTCAAACCAAAATGGATAATCTCAGAGCGCATTTCAATCACTAATAGCTCCTTAAACATTTCTAATAATCATAAACAATAGTTCAAAGTTTTACAGTGGACATTATAAAATGACTTTCAAAGACTACAATTAAATTAAATTACATTTCATTTGGATAGCACTTAATCACAGATACAGTCTCAAAGGGCTTAACAGGCC
The DNA here is from genome assembly GCA_900291075.1 of Melanogrammus aeglefinus. NCBI lineage: Eukaryota > Metazoa > Chordata > Actinopteri > Gadiformes > Gadidae > Melanogrammus > Melanogrammus aeglefinus. Next base: position 12,555 of record OLKM01000220.1, read on the forward strand.
AAATATTGATGACATCTCCCTGGCCCTATAGCCCCCAAGAGGGCAAGACAAAAATCTTGAGAAGGAATGCAGAGTGGGGGAATCCCTTATTACAGAAATGGTCAGGAGTGCCCTAATTGACATAAATACAGGCACAACATTTTAAGTCGTTGATGGAGTGCTGGCTGGTAAGAGTCCAAGCATCCAGGCGCAGTCACCGCAACGCACTAGAGCAGAGAGAATTTGAATGAAGGAAATCGACATTCCGACATCACATTTTTGACCTGTGTTCCAAAAGAAAGGCTGTCGAGAAACACAAGCATCGAGCTTGCATTGGTATCTAAAGTAAGAAGGAGATAATTAACCACTCTCACACAGCAGTTTCAGTTGAATGGAAATTTCTGAACCCGGACTGAAAAGGTTTGAAAAGGTTGTTAAAGGACTTAAGAGCAATACTAATTGCAGTGACGGAACCAAACACTATATAAAGATATCTTACAGGTGTTGAAGTTTTGTTTGAATTCACATCTGAATTAAAAACCTATGACACGATCCACAGGGTTTTTATTATTCCTCGGCTTCTTCCGAACTCTGCAATAAAAGATAAGTGCTTCCCATTATTCTTTGACAAATTATTGAATTCAAGACCAACGTTTACTCCTTTGCATTGGAACTGACCTGTGACGGCTCCAGTCACTCCATTGAGAGGCACACAAGGGGTCCCGGACGCGCACACACAGGTTTTTGGTCTTCCTTACCTCAAACTGAAACACTCCTGGAGCGTGGTTTGTCACCATCTGAACAGAAGGCAAAAGAATCAATGAGTGAAGCCATTATAATTTAGAACTGTGGTGTTCAATCAACCTTGATGGTCCCCTATAAGGAAAGTTGTTGAAATGAGCATCATCACATCAGTGTAAGCAAATAAAGAGGTATGAAAAACAAGAGACAAGATAAAAAAAAAGTTCCGGCCGAAATTCCAAAGGGTTATCCGTGGAACTCATCTTGAGAAAATTCCAGTAGCAGCTAAGCAGTCTGGGTAAACGTATGGGGTTGAGTACCTGTCCATTGTTTTGGTCTATGCAGTTTCCACACTTTTTGCAGTTCTTTCCGACAACCACCTGGGAGACCAGGGGGAAGTACGAGTGGGGGAGACTCCAGGAGCCTGGGTATCTCCACTCTGCCATGGTTGCATTCACCTTCTCGATCTTCACCTTGTCAGGTTTCACTGGGAAATAAATTACCCAAATAAATAATGAAAGTATTGCACAATAGTGCACTGTGTCTGCACACCAGGGAAAGAGGAAGTGACATTGATATGTATTTTTTTTCCTTTTGCCAGATACTGGATTGGGCCATTGACCAAAGAATGAATTGTAATTTTTATCAAATACAAAATTAAACATTATTTAGAATTTCGATCAAAGAAGGCATAGATAAATAAAGGAGAGCAGGTATTTGTGAGTTTCCTATATCTGTCAGGAAAAAGGACAGAGCGGGCCTCCATCAGCCGTCGGTGTCTCCTCTATATCTGTCAGGTAAAAGGAAAGCGTATGCCTCCAGCAGGTGTGTGTCTCACCTATATCTGTCAGGTAAAAGTACACAGAGTATTCCTCCAGCATGTAGTACTGGCTGTAGATGTACACCGAGACGTGCAGTTGCTGGTTCTCCTCAGGTTGAGGGCAGGTTTCCCGGCAGGTGATCCCATTTCCACCAGTGTCCAGGTCACAGTGGATGGTGCCCTCACTGCAAGAGCTGGTCCAGCTCTTGTCACTGGCATTCGTAACGCACCTGGTGTCCTCAACACTGGGACCAACGCTGGAAAAGCACATGACATTAACTTATTTTTTAAGACAAATGTACACAACATATTTTGCAAGAGAAGTGTGTGTCAGGTCAGATGATGTAGTGAGACCTTATCCCGTAACAACATCAACAACAACAACAGCGTGATTTGAGGTTAGGATGAAATCAAACAGAACCGGAAATGAGCAAATAGCAGGCAGACTATTAATAACAAACTCATATTTGCATTTTCTTTTCAGCTTACCGTTTAGCCTCAACCAAAGCTACTGTCCATCGAATGTGTTTGGGATATTTCCAATAGCAATGGAAGCCTCCGTCGTAATTCTGAGCGGTGCAATTCAGATCTGCTTAGAAGGACAGATGGAATATGAAATATTTAAGAATATGAGTATTTTGATTTCGCCACGTGCAGATACAGAATAACATATTTTAGAAAAATGTAAAGAAAGAGATAAAATACCTTTCTATTAAATTTACATAGGGCATTTAGCAGACGCTTTTATCCAAAGCGACTGACAATGCAACCCGGTCTCACGAAAATTCGTGACACTGTCACGATATTTAATCTATTTTTCGTGATCAGCGACACGTATTTTCAAAATTTTCGTGTCAACAAGCACAATTATCAAGCTCATGTATCTCAATTGGAAGTATTTGTCGTGTCACTAAGCACGACTTCCAAACTAAGGTTCTGTCCGGCAGCGTTCTCCCTAACGTCCCTGAAGGAGCTCCGTACAGAACATTGATTGTTATATTGAAATTGTCTGCGATAACTAACAATGTGACAGCTTTTGGCCACCCGTTTCTACTTAAAATTGTCTGTGATAACTAACAATACGACAGCTTTTGGCCACCCGTTTCGACTTTCGCCTTTGATTCTAAGAAATTGTAACAATTCACGGATATATTAAATGCAGGTGGGCTGCTCTGCAAACCGCGAATGAAACAAGGGTGCTTCATCTGTTCTTTTTAGAATGGTCAACCCGGTATCACGAGATCTCGTGCTCATGTGCACGAAACGCGTTAATCTATTGAATCGTGTCCCAGAGTACGATTGTTTTACTTTTTTCGTGAAACGCATCACGAAATGTTAACCAATGCATTCTGAATGCACATCCTTCACACTATATTCTTTGTCATAACTATCAAACAACCATTTCTCGCTAAAAATATTTACATAAACACTTTTAATGGCGTTACCCGTCATTAAAAGCATTAAAAGCGTCTATGGGTGACTACGTCACGGATAGACGCTGTGAGCATCTTTCCTATTGGATAGTTTTTAGGATATTTTTCTGTGAAAATGGCGGACATACTTTTTTTATTCTGGGTGGAAAATATGATATTTTAGCCTAGTTACGCCATTAAAAGTGTTTATGTAAACATTTTTAGCGAGAAATGTGCATTTTACTTTCATAATCTTCGCTGGGCGAACGTGAAGGATGTTTGGTTTGATAGTTATGACCAAGAATATAGTTGTGAAGGATGTGCATTCAGAATGCATTGGTTAACATTTCGTGATGCGTTTCACGAAAAAAGTCAAACAATCGCAAGTACGTCTCGCTGCGGCCTGCGGGAAGGCCGCCCCGCCCACATCACGGGCGAGTGCATTCTGGGACACATCACGGGCGAGTGCATTCTGGGATTGTTTGCGCCCGAATATATTAATAATATTTTAATATATAATATATATATAGATCGTTAAATCGCTTGACGGTAAATTACGTAAATATATTAATTAATTTAATATATATATTATATATATATATATATATATATATATATATTATATATATATAAAACGGGTGGCATAAATCAAGCCATCTGATTGGTCGCCATTTTTTGTTGACATGACACTGATTGAGAGTGAGTTGTCTGAACTGAGTGAAGTGAGCTGTCGTTCTGAGTTATCAATATTATCAATAATATACACGTTATCAAATGGAAACCATCCATCGTAACGTTACAACTTACTCCCTGTGATAAAATAATGTATAGACTGTGTGCTAGACCGATCTAACGGGGTCATCCCTATGTTCCCCGCTTTGTATGTGACCGGTGTTTTTCGTAGGTGGAATCCGGAAGAATGAATATTAGGGTTACGGTTATGGTTAGGGTTAGGATGAGGGTTATGGTTAGGGTGAGGGTTACGGTTATGGTTATGGTTAGGAGTCAGCGTGTGAGCGTGTCCAATCCTAGCGCTTGAGGCGGAACTTTTTCCAGATTCCACCTACGAATCATAGCAGCTATGCGCAGTCATATTTATCCGATTTAATGTGTTCAGGGTCTTAACAAGAGCAGAGAAGGCTAGACACTAACGTGTGTTAGTCAATTAATCATTATATTATATATATATATATATATATATATATATATATATATATATATATATATATAGATATATATATATATAAAGATATATATATAAACATATTATATAATAACCTATTAGTCAAATAATCCGATATTATTTTTTTAATGATAAATAATAGATAATAAACATATCGGTGCATGAAACATACCGCCATCGAATAGAAGTTTCCAGAAAGACCGGTTTTTCGGTCAGAACAAGAAAAACCGTTTTTTCTTGTTCTGACGCAATCCCAGAATGCACTCGCCCGTGATGTGGGCGGGGCGTGATGTCACGCCCCGCCTTCCCGCAGGCCGCAGCGAGATGCTTCTCAACAATCGTAGCCTACTCTGGGACACGATTCAATAGATTAACGCGTTTCGTGCGCATGAGCACGAGATCTCGTGATACCAGGTTGGAATGGTATGATGTTTATTGTACCTAGCCATCTATTGTCTTGTTCTTGGCTATGTGCAGGGACGTTGGAAGTAGTGGTGCGGGGGGTATTGGATTGTTGTATTGGAAAACAGAGTATTTGTGTGACGTTGTTTTAACTAAAGCCAAATAACTGGTTAATGCGCGCACATTGTTTTTGTTTGTGCCGCTTTCTCTCTCCGTCCACAAGAGCAAGCTCTTTCTTCAATTGATCCCAATGAGCTTTTATTTGTTTCATTTGATTTCTTACTACGATCTACGGATCGGATAGTTACACACACACACACACACACACACACACACACACACACACACACACACACACACACACACACACACACACACACACACACACACACACACACACACACACACACAGCATCATGGAAAGCATGTCTCCGTCCGTTTGATGCCTATTATTAAATAGCCTACAAAGAAATGGTCAAGTGAAATTGTCCTATTTTTTCCTCTACACTCTGACATAAATTGATTGATTGAGCTGTTTTGTGTGCCCGATCAATTGAGGGCCGTGGCTTAGCCTATCATAAACAAAGCGAGGCTTACCTGGCCAATCAGGGGAACGCGCAGCACATGGCTAATTTGAATAATGATATAATAATTCTATGAGAATAATAATTAGGAGATGTTCTGGTAAAGTAACCTGATGTCTTCTCTGTTAATGATTTTTTACTTTACTGAATTGATTTTTGTTTGTTAACACAGACACTATTCAAAAATTAATGTTCTGCTTATTTTGTCTCAGAAAATGCGGAGTTGAAAACCGAAACTTAACTGTCGCCAGGCTGGGCTGACTTGGAGCAGCCAAATAGCCTAAATTAATAAATATTGTTACGAAATAGAAGTAGGCCTAATGTGTACGTTGTGTTGTGTGATTTTCCTACTTGCCTACAGTAGATTATGCGCTCTGAACGCCACTAACTGTTCTAGTGACTGAAAAATAAACCCCAACAGTGTTACAGGGAGAGGGCGCGAGAGCGCTGCCTTCACCGGTAAGTGACCGAAAGAAATAAACAACAGTGTTACAGGGAGAGGACGCGAGAACGCTGCCTTCACCGGTAAGTGACTGACTGGAAAAACCTTTTACCAAATAAATTTGGTAACCCAGAACACAGCCGAGCTGTTTCTATAAGGGAGCTATCAGTAGCGAAATTAATCCCAGTAGTGAAAATAATCTCAGCAGTGTTGCCGGGAGATGACGCGAGAGCGCTGCCTTCACCGGTAAGTGACTGAAACTAAACAAAAACTTGGAAGCTTCTACTCCAGCGCTGTACAGACCAACAGCCCCTGGAGGATGAGTACACCCGTTGCTCCGACCCTTGGTCGCGAGGCTGCACACAGTCTGGAGCGCGATCCTTTTCAAGAAGCGAATACGCTATCCGCAAGCGGTACTACGACATGCGTCTTTGCGAGAAGATGAAAGGAACAGATCCTCTGTCGACACCGGGCTATATAGCCAATCCGGTGTCACGAGGGTCACATGTGACCTTGTTGGTATAGGTACTCGAACTGCGCATGCGCGAGACGGATAAATCCAGTGCTTAATGCACCGCCTCTGGCGGTCAGTAAGGATGAAATAGAACAACGTCACACAAATACTCTGTTTTCCAATACAACAATCCAATACCCCCCGCACCACTACTTCCAACGTCCCTGCACATAGCCAAGAACAAGACAATAGATGGCTAGGTACAATAAACATCAAGACATACCATTCTAAAAATAACAGATGAAGCAGCTACCCTTGTTTCCTTCGCGGTTTGCCTACAGAGCAGCCCACCTGCATTTAGTATATCCGTGAATTGTTACAATTTCTCAGAATCAAAGGCGAAAGTAGAAACGGGTGGCCAAAAGCTGTCATATTGTTAGTTATCACAGACAATTTTAAGTAGAAACGGGTGGCCAAAAGCTGTCACATTGTTAGTTATCGCAGACAATTTCAATATAACAATATAACAATCAATGTTCTGTACGGAGCTCCTTCAGGGACGTTAGGGAGAACGCTGCCGGACAGAACCTTAGTTTGGAAGTCGTGCTTAGTGACACGACAAATACTTCCAATTGAGATACATGAGCTTGATAATTGTGCTTGTTGACACGAAAATTTTGAAAATACGTGTCGCTGATCACGAAAAATAGATTAAATAACGTGACAGTGTCACGAATTTTCGTGAGACCGGGTTGGACAATAAGTAGGCTACATTTGTCATAGGAAGGTGAAACAATACATTGCTGTCGTTACAGTTAGACCATAGGCCGATATAATCTTAAAGAGTGCACCTTTTTTGGATCCCTCCTTTTGAAGCAACAGCATAGTGTGGTTGAGGAGTGCTCTATCCTCGCTGTGACAGGCGTAGTTACCCCCTCCAAAACTCTCCTCCAGTGATACAAGGAATGTGTTCCCCGTTATGGGCTGGTTTGCTCCATTCACCATCCAAACGATATTCTGAACCTGAATGCCTTTCCTGGTCATCTCTGCCTTCGAATCCAAGCAAGGCAGAGCAAACTGTGCCTGCTGTCCAGTTACGTCCAAAACTAAAACTAGAGGAAAGAAACACACATTTTTTTGTCTCATTGTAATGTAGTCGGTTTAAAACAATGTAGGTATTGTTTTTATTGTTGTTCTTTCTTTACACCAAATGATGGAGGTAAATAAATGTAGGCTACAAATACCGTTTGGCAAGAGGGTCCATTGATGTTTTGGATTATTCCCATTGACCAGTAAATACAATGAGAAGTTTACTAATAACCTTACCGCCTTGGAAGACATTTCAAACAATCGAGACGGGCAGACTCCTGGATAGTAGATAAAATGATGCGTTTAGGCTACAGATAAGGATTTGTACTCACCATCCACCAACAAGATTGGTTCTCGTCTGACTTTTATAGTCATAGAGGCAGTATCGGCCTCCAAATATGTGAGGTCTGGGATCTCGGCCAGAATACTTTTCAAATGATGTAATCCCCATTTTCCACCTGCTTAGAAACTTACAAAATGCCATGACATTAGCCTACTAACTTCTTCTTTTTTCAGATGCACCACATCAGGTTATGTTTTTGTGTCGAAACCAACTACTATAGAAACAAAAAATAAAACATAGACCTTGCTTCTGCTTTTTTGTTTTTCCACAGAAACTATTAGGCCTTTGCGGTAAGGTCAGGGTCGAGGAGACTATCCCCTTTTAACGGGGATAGTCCCAATATCCCAGGTAAAAACGTTCTTTAAAAAAATGATTAATATCATTTTAAATGGCAACAGTTCTAGGTTGGAGAATTTCGCCGGTGGAGACATGAATCTGTATTGAAATTTGGTCATATAGGTAGTCGAATATTACCATACATTTTTAATTTAGTGCCTTCTTGACTGAGAAAAGGAAGACAGTCACTTTTTGGCGCTTGTGGTTTGAAGACGACAACTCCCACGATGCCAATCATCGTTCACTCCTTGAGGAACGTAACTTAATAGCAAATCGTTCACTCGCGTTTACTCCCTGCAGTCCAGAGTGAACTGCAGCATGGAGGAGAAGTGATTGTTGCCGTTTGCGGACTCCCGGAGCTCTATTTCTAAATAATATAATATATAATATCACGGCCAAAAGCCTTAACCCTATCTATATAATCTAATATAATATATAATATCACTGCCAAAAGCCCCAACCCAATCTATATAATATAATATAATCAGTGTTGGGAAGGTTACTTTTAAAATGTATCCAGTTACAGAATACAGAATACATGCCGAAAAATGTAATATGTAACGTATTCCGTTTCATCACTCAATCTGAGTATTATATTCTGAATACTTGGATTATTTCCACATTGAATTGCATTTTATAAGTGTAGGAATGGCGAGAGAGAGAGAGAGAGAGAGAGAGAGAGAGAGAGAGAGAGAGAGAGAGAGAGAGAGAGAGAGAGAGAGAGAGAGAGAGAGAGAGAGAGAGAGAGAGAGAGAGAGAGAGAGAGATCGTTCAATTATCTGCATTTTTATGTGTGTTTTCCAGCTTAAGTTTTATGTGTGTGTCTGTCCAAATTCCCGGACGGTCCAACAATTTGCTGCTAGTCTTGGAGTTACCGCTAATCAAACAATAATTCCCATAATGGGCTGAGCTGGTGCCTGTTACCTCCAAAGAGGCATAGGACCTGGTTTGTAGAACTGTATCGGACCGAGGTGCGTTCGCTTTCACATCTCAAGCGAACCGTACTAGGGTTTGTTTGGAAGCAAACCGAGACCAGCTATTCAGGGAGGTCTCGGTCGGCTGATTTGGTTCACATCGAAGTGAGATGGTTGCCTTCACACCCACGCAAACGTACCGAACCAAGGGGACCAAACTCGTTTAGTGCGCACTAAATGCTGTTGGTGTGGAAGCACGAATAAACTGCTAACAGAAGTATCGTCATGCAATCATTGATTTCAACAATGTAACTGTATTCCAAATGTGTGTGCTGTGTGCGCCTCCGGATGATATATTTATGAAAGATTGCGTCAGGTTGTCGGACGTCTCTTGTACTTCAACAAGTAAAGACTCGTAGTGGGGGTTATCTCGGCCAGAGTCCTGCACGGGTTCGGGTTCCCGATAGGTGACCCGCACCATTTAGATGAAACGGGGGAAACATAATGTAGCCTACTGTGTCGGACAAGGGTGCGGGTCATCTGAACAGCGCGGGTCGGTCGCGTGTTTTGCGACTGCGAGCAAGTCTTCTCCGGTGCTGGATATGTTATTCAAGAGCAGAGGAGTCAACTAAACCCGTCCACAGTGGATGATGTTGCTTTTTTTTGCACAGCAATCTAGAGCACCATGCCAAACACCAAATAGTGTAATTCCCTGGAGCTAATATTCCTTCGGGTGCGGGTCGGATGTCGGTATCAATTTCTAGCGGGTCTGGTCGGGCGCGGAATGTAATTTGCATGGACATGCAAAGTGGAGAAGGAGTTGGCTTTCTTGGCTTTCTGTCTGACTCTCTGATGTCCAGATTGAACCCCGACTTCAGATTGATGTGGAAGGACCAGGGATGTTGGAGAACCTGACGCAGTCATTTATTCATAATATCATCCAGAGGCGCACACAGCTTTTGGCTGTGAAATTAAATATTGTATTTTAGATGTTGTTACGTGTGTGTTTTTCTTCTGCTGTCTTGTGTACTGCTCCAGGTACCACCCTCCCAATCTGATTGGTCAGACACACCTGCCCTCACCTGCCCTCAGCAATCAGGTGGTTTGCTATAAAGCTGCGGGGATGAAAGCAGACGGGGCCAGTGGGCCAGATGGCCAAATCGGGTTGGGGTCGCTGGCGGTTGCGAGTCAGAGCTACGTGGTGCTCTTCGTCGTGGCATTGCTCCCTCAGTGGAGGGATAATGTTATTGGTTGTTTCTGTCTAAGCATAGGACTCATTTATGGTAAATAAATAGTATATTGGTATTAATCTTTCTGTTCTCTTTCGTTCTTTAAACACCCGGTTTATTATTAATTGTTGCTCCCCTCTTCCCCTATACAGGAGGGGTCGTAACAAATGTCTATATATTATATTATATCATTTAGATATAGAGCTCCCTGCCGGAGCTCCAGGAGTGTTCTAGAATATCTTATAGAACAAGGCCATAAACTGTGTGCGCCGGATGATATTATGAAAAAACGACTGGGTCTCTGGTAATACATCATTGCTTCTTTAGCGGTATCGTCAGAATCCATACCGTAGCTCAAATTCACACCGGTTTACTCTCTATACCGTTTATACCATATCCCAAGTGTATGGTATAAAATTTCCACCCACTGGCACTGATCTGTAATAGGTCTGTAGCGTCAGTTGGTCCCAACCCCTAGGAGGTTGGGACTAGTGCTTGTAGTTTTTTAGAGCCAGAAATCGGTGTACAGAAATTGTCATTTTGTGTAATTTAAAGCAGGAGGTGTTATGGTGTGATCCAGATGCCTAGGACACCAGCCTTCCGAGTGGCACTTTTGACGTAATTTCCGGTCTCTGAGCATTTATAGCGTTCCCGTTCCTCTTTGTGATTCTGTAATGAAAGTGGCTAGTCGTCGTTTATTGTTAGCTACATTAGCCTGAATCTTTGATTCAGACTTTTCCCCAGGCTTACAGTCCCATTTTTCCTCCAGTCAGTAGGATCGTAACACCTATCAATACAACATGATTTATTATTCCCAGCAGCCTCCTTAGGCTTGTTTTGGTCTAGTTTACCAAAAGCTTTAAACAATATTAAACTATAGTAGACTATTTGGGCATGCCTTGCAACAACTTTTATAACACTATTGCACGCATATTCCAAACTATGATCCCTAGTCACAGTTGCAATCCTTATCAAACAGATAAAGAACGGTCCTCAGAGACTCAGGCAAGCCTCTAGAATAAGAGACTGCATCATGGCCGTTTTCCTCTAACCTGCGTTCACCCAGACAACGTGATGCTTACAAAGGGAAACTTTTTGTCCTCTCTGGATTGCCTGATCTACCTCCACAATAGACCTCTGAAGAATAAATCCCTCATCCGAGGCTCCTGGCTCGAACAGTAAAACGTCTGTGGGAAATAACATGTTATTTTTAATGCTTGTACATAACTAACTCTGTAGGTGGGGAAAAAGTAAAAGCTTTTCACGCTTTGAACTACACACTTCTTCCATCTAGATTTCACTTATTATGTAGGCCTACGATCATTCAAAAAAAAACATGTTATCTCCCATAAACATTTGATTGATGGAACAAGCAGCCTCGGAGGCGGGACTTCTTTTCTGTTTGCTTTCGGCTGTTGGATGTGTCACGCGACTGACAAGCGGAAGGACGCGGTAATGATTACCTTCGACAGGTTAAAAAAATGGACTTGGAACAGTTCTAAAGTGCTCGCTTGTATTCTGCACTGCAACGAGGTTAGCCACAGCTAACCTCTTTTTAACAGAAAATTAAAACTTTAAATGAAAATCTTTTTCAAATTTCCCGCTGTAAGTGCTGCGTTGATCTCTGCGCACTGTGCAATCCATCTGAAAGGTCCCTCGGTTAAAGGCTACTAAATACAGTATATTGCATGTCAAAACAAATCCCAGCGAAATAGATGCTGATGCAGCCATCAGGAGGTTTTTTTTAGTCTGTATGAGTTTGAATCATGGCCACTTTTAAGTAGGCAGCATAGGCTAAATGTATAAAGGTCTTGTTTAGCTCCAGGTGGAGGAGAATGCTTTTGGCCGGTGATCAAGCGGCTGGCTCAGACGGCAGCAGGGAGATCCGCCCTGCCGAGTTCCAGTCGTCTTGATTCCTCTTCAACCTGACCAAACGCACCCTGGCAGAGCTCTTTGATGGGTGCGACATCTCCCGAGATGAGGTATGAGGATGACGTACGCAGGGGGTATTGCATGGGAAATAGGCCTGCTCACATGCTGAGGCCTTTTTATTGATGTCAACGTCAACAACCACTGTAACTTCTACATTCAACTGGCCATCATGCCCAAGCTATAACTTATAGGCTATTATTTAAAAATGAGCAGAGTAGGGATATGTCATCATAGTATCTTAAACATTCAAAAACGGTGCGTAGGCCTAGTGGTTCAGTATAGCCCACATGGGATGTGTAGTAAGGGAGGGTTGGGTTGGAGAGCCTGGTCGATTGAAACACGGGACGATTGAAACACAGCGATTTCCTCAAATAAATAGTTGTGTTTTTTTGTTTCATGCCATAATAATATGGCTATACAACAGATGAATTAGTACTTAAAGCTGTGCAAAAGTGCGCAATGTCAAGAGTTTTGAAGTTTAGAGGTAAAAAAGGTTTAAGTGTCAGTATAGTCGCTGTCAGGACGATTGAAACACTTGTTTCAAACGTAACAGGCGTCATGTTATCCGATTGACCTGGTAGCTTTTGTTTAAAATAAATAAAAGGATGTTCAACTGTGTATCCCTAAAAATGACTTAGGACAGGGAAATAAGTAAATTTAATGCAAATTTAGTCGTCCAAAAGAAGAAAGGTGAGTTTTAATCGAATTGTGCACCTTGATCATTACGCATAATTACGCTCGGTCCAAAAACATATTTTGACCTATTTATGTTATGCGGAATTAGGTGAAATTTTAGCAAGGACGAGTACACTAGTATGTTGTCCGGTATGTTGCATAAAAACCAGAGTAAGGTCAATAGTTTCTTTTTAAAATATGCTGCTTCATTCGTCCCGCATGTGTGTTTCAAACGTCCCGACTAGGCCGGGGGTTTGAAACAAATGTCAACTTGCGTTCAAAGTTAAAAAACAGCTCGATCATCCAACATATGTATTAAATTACACTTGTAACTAAGAGAACACACATGTGAGTTGTTGATCACATGTTAAAAATGATTTGTTTACGTAACGTCATCTTTGAAAAAGACGTTTAACGGCTCTCTCGTATTTGCGCAGAGTTGTCCAGTATAAATCAATGCTATCTTTAGAGACGTCCTCCTCCTTCTGTCCTCATAGAACCTCAACTACAAAGAGTTCAAGATGTTCACCATGGACACAAATTTATACTCACACTATAATGGATTGACGAGCCACAGTGGGAATAGCACTCGGGAGACAACAGTTTGGGTAGACTTCGGAGGCATCAGCTTGGGTAGAAACAGTTTGGGTAGAAAGAATGTTTTTTACTAGACGATATGTCATGGTCTGTCTGTTTCCTTGTCTTGTTTTGGTGTGTTTCCGGTTTTACTAGGGCATCTGTCTCGTTTCTCCCCATGTCTGGTCAAGTTTCCCTCCTGTGTGATCACTGCTCCCTCCCCTAATGTGTTTCAGCTGTTACTCGTTGCATGCCCTGTGTGTTTGGTATTTTAGGGCCCGTCCACACGGAGCCGTTTTTTGGTTAAAACGCAGATGTTTTGCATCGTTTTGGCCGATCGTCCACATGAATCCTGTAAACGCATCGCATGAAAACAGAGTTTTCTGAAACCAGGTCCCAGGGTGAATAAATTCAGAAACGCACCCCTTGAGTGTTCGTCTGGACGGCCAAAACGCATACTTGCGTTTCGATGATGTCATCGCCACACCCCTCGAGCGTAACCTCTTGTAACCTGTGACGACGTCTCATAACAACAACTATGGCCGACTACATGCTCGTGTTCCTGCTGGAGAAGATATTGTGCCTATTAGGGTTACTATCACAAAATATTATGCTCCTGTGCCACCACGCTGAGCAAAAAAGACTGATGGACAACAACTTCTCATTCAGATTGTTTTCTGCTACTGTTTATTTGTATACAGCGCTCAAGCTTTTTGTGCATGCTCCCGCCTCTTCCTCTTCGTTTCCGGTGAATTTCTAAAAAAACAGCGCCACCTATACGCCTGGAACATGAAGTAGCGTTTTTGAGTCGTATTGAGATGGATCCGTGTGGACGCAAATGTTCTTGAAACGATGCCAGGGAAAACGGAGAAAAAAAAGATCGTTTTGGTACGTGTGGACTTGGCCTAAGCCCATGTCTTTCCTTTGTTGCTTGTGTAACAACCCAGGTGGGTCTCTCAAGGCTCCGCCCATTTGTGCTGCTAGCCTGTTCTGTCACCTCCCTTTCCTGTGTGCAATGACCCTGCTGATTGGGGAGTGTAGAAAAGACCTGCCGTGCCAACACTCCGGGGCTCTCCTCTCCTCCGCTGGCTTTAGGCGTTTGTTTGGTTATTCACATGACTGTTCTCACACCACACTTTTGGTTACGTCACATATTACTGACTTGCACCACATCCTGTTTACTTTACCTTAGTTTCTGTTCAATCTTATTTAATAAATCATTGCTATTCCTTTACCCTGCGTGTGGCCTCCCCAGTTTATGTTCATGCCAGAGCCAAGCATGTTACACTTGTCGGATCATTTTAGTTCGTGCAAGTTGTGTCCTGTGTGTTACCTGTGTTCCCCGTGTTCCTTGCCTTTTTAAGTTAATAAGTTATCCTTTTGCCAGCTAACCGTGACACGATAGGTCAGTACACTGGAAATCAGTGAAGAGGGTGAGATGTGACGCATGCTACACCGTGATTCACCGTTATAAGACCGGGATGAGCCTGCAGGATTAATAACTAGGGTAGGCGGACACACTTTTTTTTGTAATCGCATTCGCAATATTAAGAACACATTTACAACTAGAGCCAAAGCACACTGTCCAATTAGGACCAGAACACTGTTCAGCTCAATCCCACCTACCCACTCAGTCCTAAAACCTCTTGTAAAAACAGTTAAGGCCAGGTCCACTTATTCTATTGAAGCTGGGACAGCTTCCATGTGTCTGAACCGGAAACTCGGCACATCTCAAAGGCCACGCAAGGAATCAATTTAGATAGCAAAGGAAAAGCATTTGAACAACTTCTCCATTAGGTTTGATTCACATGATTTCTATTTAAAAGCTGACCCTG
>OLKM01000220.1:32500-57500 GCA_900291075.1 Melanogrammus aeglefinus
TTTTATTATCAGGGCTTCAGTTATTAAGACATGTTGCTTTTTTTCAGAGCTTCTCATAGAGTTGTCGTTTTGAGCTAATGAGCTATTGTGCTAGTGCATCCTACAGGTAGAGCTTTTTATTTGGGGATTGAACCCAGAACATTTGTCCAGACATAATGTGAGGGTCAAATAATACACAAAAGATGGAGCACAGTACGCATAACCTTGATCAAAAACTCTTTAAAGGTTTTTCAAACCGCAATGTAAGTGTTATACCTGCATGGATACGAATCTAGCCCATACCTGTTACTTAATGACTTGTCTCTAAAAATAAAGTTGCTTTGGATAAAAAGCAACTTTGTCTTCAAAAGGAGTAAATCTTAGCTATTTTGCTAAATTGTAGTTGGTGGTGAGGCGAAAATAACTCTTACAGCCCTTTGCTTTATTAATGGAAAAGCTTAGTAAGGTAAATAAAAGGATAGTTCCTAGACGTAAAAGTAAGTGTGTAAGAAAAAGAGTTGGAGAGTAACTTTAGGGAGTAGAAATGATCATTCGCTCCAGTGTCTCCTGATGCCTCTAATACATTCTCCTGGAAGAGAGACCCACTCCCCCTCTCTCGCTCTGTTTATCATCGTCTCCCAGAGGAGTCTGATCACTGGAGGGGGGACGGGGGGAGTTTGTGTGCATGCATGCTTATCTTAGAGGCTGTGTGTGTGTGTGTGTGTGTGTGTGTGTGTGTGTGTGTGTGTGTGTGTGTGTGTGTGTGTGTGTGTGTGTGTGTGTGTGTGTGTGTGTGTGTGTGTGTGTGTGTGTGTGTGTGTGTGTGTCCCTGTGGATGGGTATCCTATATTACATTATACAGGGTACATTCTTATACGAGACCAGGAAAGTTCTCTAACAGAAAACCTCAGCATAATATTAACGTTATATTAAATTATCCTAGCCATTCCGAATGCTTCTAGCCAGTTCTCACTTTTGATTGATGAACATGAGCAATCTGCGACGGGGAGGACAAATGATGATAGCCTGTTATTGATTACAATTCTCAGGTACAGGGAGAGAAGTCTGAGACATTGATTGCTTCTATTGTTTTGCCATGGTTATGGTAATATGGCGGATTATGATGAATGGTTCATTGGAGAGAGGATGTTGACAGTGATGGAGGGCAGATGTAATGTTTTGTTTGAATGGGTTATATAGGAGTACTTACACGGGATATGACCCTAACCCTAACCCTAACCCATGGACCGACAGACAGTCATACAGACATAGAGATAGAAAGATGGATGGATTGAGGGACATGCACTTGCAGTGAATATTACCATTAATACCTGGCAGGGCTGTTTGTGTGCGTGTGTGCATTTGTGCGTGCATGGGCACTTAACATCAAACTTATCAACTGAGGCTACGTTTACATGATGACAGTCTGAACAGAAGACGCAAAAGTGTCCTCGCGTCTTCACTTTTTATTCCGCGTTTAGACAAACGTTTTCGGGAGGAAATCTGCGTGCATGGGGTGACGCAAAAGTGTGGAATTCGATTGAGTATGCATGCCAGGCGGCTAGGGGGCGCTGTGATACACTATCACACAACACCGCCATGTCTGAGCGCATGCGTAGAATCTTCCTTCTTCTCTTATCTGCGCCGCAAAAACCAAAACATAATTACAGATCCTTCTCTGTTCAGTAATACTATCTGTACATATGCAGTACATTTCGTGGAAAGACTCCTATAAGTTTATTAGAGGTGTCAGTGCGACCCATGGAAATCCGACCCATGGAAATAATCCAACATGTTTGTTTAATTCCCTGTACTGGCGCATGTATGTGACTTAAACCCGTACACGACGTGAGCAGATCCGAGCAGAGTTTTGCGGCTTGGCAGACGGAAACGCTACGGCGGAGCGTTTTCAAGTTTTCCACACTGGACGGTGGTTTCAGATTTTTGCGTTTTTTAAGCCCCAAAAATGCCGTCACCGTCTAAACGAAAGGCACTTCCGCTCACTTATTTTGTTGTTTTTACCCACAAGCGTCCTCGTGTAAACGGGGCCTGAGACACAAATATCATCTCTCCCTCTTAATTGCACCCCCAGCCCCCAGCTTCCCCTTCTCCCTGTTTGTAAATTGGATTGCGTCTGAGAATGCGAAATGGCTACTATTATGACCCTAAATGGGTATCACACATAAAAAAGGAGATAACAAAGCAAAAAGGGATCGAAATGACACTTTTCCACCACGGACCGTTCATTTATCGTGGTTTATCAGCTGTATACAAGACAGGAACAAAGAAATGAATGAAGCAATAGCCTCAGGTTAGCCAAGGCCAAAAGACCCCCTGACTTTTAAACAATACCAATGGTCTTTGCTCCAACAAAGATACATATTTATAAACTACCTCTCCAGACAATTACAGGAGAAAAACATGACACACCTCTTTCTCTCTCTCTCTCTCTCTCTCTCTCTCTCTCTCTCTCTCTCTCTCTCTCTCTCTCTCTCTCTCTCTCTCTCTCTCTCTCTCCTCTCTCTCTCTCTCTCTCTCTCTCTCTCTCTCTCTCTCTCTCTCTCTCTCTCTCTCTCTCTCTCTCTCTCTCTCTCTCCTCTCTCTCCTCTCTCTCTCTCTCTCTCTCTCCTCTCTCTCTCTCCTCTCTCTCTCTCTCCTCTCTCTCTCTTCTCACCTCTCTCTCTCTTCTCTCTTCTTCTCTCTCTCTCTCTCTCTCTCTCTCTCTCTCTCTCTCTCTCTCTCTCTCTCTCTTTCTCCCCCCCTCTCTCCCCCCCTCTCTCTCCCCCCCCTCTCTCTCTCTCTCTCTCTCTCTCTAGAGAGAGAGAGAGAGAGAGAGAGAGAGAGAGAGAGAGAGAGAGAGAGAGAGAGAGAGAGAGAGAGAGAGAGAGAGAGAGAGAGAGAGAGAGAGAGAGAGAGAGAGAGAGAACGAGCGCAAATAGAAGAAACAGAATCTTGTGCTGGCGTACTTCTACCCCAACCCTTGACCTAATTGCCGATCATGTACAGGTGGGCACCACTCGAAACTTCCCCGTCAACTGCCAGCCCTTGGCTGTAAGGGCTACCTATAACACCACCTCACTCCCCTACACATACCCTGGAGGCCATAGTGCACACAGCCAGGGGGCCTCTGTGAACCCTCTCTCTACCTCTCTGTGTTTTTTTTCCTCTCTTTTCCTTTCTATTAATGAGCCTCTTCCTGTTGTGATATCCTCCCAGAGACATGGGGTGGGGTCTGGCTCCCTCCCTCTCCAACAGGCCTGGCAGCCCGCCAACAGGCCCACTTCACTGGAAACCAATGGGGGGCACGGGGACGGGGGGACGGGGGGGGTGAGGGCTGAGCGACTGAGAGCTGTGATCCGGCGACCCACTGGCAGCCAAGTGGCCCACACCTCACAGCACAGATGACTTCGGCGACCCCTGAACGGGAGTGTGATTGTGTTGCATTGAGTCGATTAAAGTGAGGGAATATTTTTCGCAGAGGCCTTCAGAGGGCGAAAGAGGTTATCTCAACTTGAGAATCGCTGGACCCGGAGAATTGTCCCACGCACGCACGCACGCACGCACGCACGCACGCACGCACGCACGCACGCACGCACGCACGCACGCACGCACGCACGCACGCACGCACGCACGCACGCACGCACGCACGCACATGCACGGACGGCGACGCATGCAAGCACACGCGCATGCACGCCCACACGCACGCACGCACGCACGCACGCACGCACGCACACAAACACAGCGATAAACGAAGGAGAAGGAGGAAAATAAGAAAGAAAAAGCCACAATTAGCCAAGTGTTTGCAGTTTCCAGATGCCTTGATTAAAGTTAGCACTTCATATCTAAGCTGAATCAGGCGTCATTTCGGATCAAAGAGGGAGTTGTGTCGTTGGACGTCGTGACGTACAAAAAGACAAACAAAAAAAAAGGAAAAGACAACCCGGGCTAATGGACTATTTCAGTCCGGTTGCTTTGTATTATCTGTGTTGGGGAGATAGTGGACGGTTTTATATACCTATGATGTCGTGCCAGAGGAATGGAGAATATACACCGAGGCACACATTGGGACATACTCAGCCGTGCCGCAGGCATTGTTTGTCCTCTCCTGCTTGATGGATGGACGGAGCGAGTGTGTGGCAGAGAATGGCTTGTCACGAGAGGCGTCGGGGGGAGAGCGACGTTCCAGGGGAGAGGGTTTGGGGAGAGGAAGTCAGAGCTTCAGGGTCAGGACTGAGGTGGCTGTAGGTCTGCATTCATAGACAGTGGCATTGCTATGGTCCGTTGAAAATGGATGCATAGTTATCTTTTGTTATTTTATATTACAAATAAAGTATTTTGCTGAACATACTCTGAGTGAAAACCGTGCATTTTTTCTCGGTATCCGTTCATGATTTTTTTTTATTGAGTACGACTCATACCCTGTAAGAGTACCTCCCCTTCACTGGGCACGTGGAGCACTATAATTACCATTCCTCTGTGTTCTTCTAGCACAAGATGCTCTTTGTTTCTGGGTGTGTTGTGGGTGTGTCAAACGGACACGTTCTCCAAAGGATCAACACTCTGCAGTCTGCACCCACAAACGGAGGCCAAATGAGGCTACAAGGGTGATAAACAGGAAAAATAAAACATCCTGATCTTGGCGCGCTTAAGCAGAGTTCGGCTTCGAATTCAAAGGAGTAGTAAAAGCATGAAATGTAAACACATGGTCTTACAGCATGCTCCTATTTTCTAGTCAGAAACACAGCAATGCTTACATTAATTACACTTTGTCAGACTGTCTTTGCTTCTTTGGTAAGCTGTAGATGAGGCCTGGTTTTCTTGAACACTGCGAATTCTGGTAACAAATAAATTGTAAAAGTTATTTTTTTGACGTGTCTAGTTCACCGTCATGCAGGCCGTGATCAGTAAAATAAATAAATATACAGAGATCTGTTTTCGGCGCACGTAGGCCTATCTGCCTTAGCCGACGTTGAAATAATTTAATTTAATTTTGATGTTGGTGGTGGATGGCGCAGTTGGTGAAATAAACAGATTGATTTCATACTAATCATAAAAAGCCTCTCCCTGTGTTATTGTGTGTGCGTGTACCTGAGGTGCGTGTGTGCATGTGTATGTGCTTGGGGGGTTCTTGATTGACCGATTATCGAATATTATTCGAATACTTCTCAGCGAATATTCAATAGTATTTTTGCCAGAAATGCACATCCCTATTAAGAAGGCTGTCGTCTCCACCATGATTCCAACTTCCGTTACACCGGTAACCGTTACATTCCTAATCTGAGATCAACAGTTAGATACTGTTTTTTACTTATTTGCATGAAATAAATAAACAGATCCAATCAAAAACGTTTAATGAATTTATTTGAAGCTATAAGATTGATTATATGACATACAATATTGATAAAGCCGTTCTAATAAATGATCAAAATGTTTCATTAAAACTCCATTATCATTTGTCAGTTACTTTATATGAAAAGGTAACAGTGGGTCAAACCCTTCATCAAAGATGTGGTCTATCTATTTTTACTTATTAAGAAGTTTAAGCAATTCACCTGAATCATACTGCGAAACAAACACAAGCACTGGATCAGGTTAGAAGTTGATCTAGTTAACGTGGAATTCAAATTATTTGATGCAATTTTTATCATGAATCTGAACTAACCACCAGACACCCTAATGGGAAGTTTGGAAAGTTTCAGGGAGCTCAAAAAAAAAAGATTAATGGTGGGTAAATGCCCTTAAATGATAGAACATTCCTCATCCACAGCCGCTTGGGACAGTTAGTTTTCTGGGTTGTGCCAGGGGCCCTTAATACATTACACCATTTACATTCAGGTGATAAAACTGGCAGATGCAAATGATTAATTTCATTCATTTTTCATAAACAACATCTTATCCAGGCTCACATTTGAAGTGGGCCTGGATAAGAATCAGCACACTTGATTAAATCAGATGTCTTTGGGAACATTGCGGGAAGTAATTGCAGGGTCTTGCTAATGCATCTGCCTCCTTACTCGCTCAATTCAAGAATTAAAAAGCTGCATTATTTAAAAGCGAGGATCTCGGGGAAGACGTGGAAGTGAGGAGACGCATGATTTGCTTCTCAATAGAACCCCTGAGAGACGACAGGAGAGGGCTTCTTAAAATACTGACTCGCAATCTCAGCCCTCTCAGGTTTTTATTCTGTTCGTATTAGCATTTCATTCACCCCTGAATGACTCCAGCAGGTGAATCATACAGAGCATGGAGGATGTGAGGAGCTTCAGATTATCTCTTGGCTGGACTACATATAGTTCTAGTAAAAGTAAGTAACTATGTGGCTTATGTTACACTCTTGTAAGCTAGATTTTATATCAGTGTAAAACCGAGCAGCTTCCCTTGTCACACGCTCTATGCATCTTCATATACAGTACATAGGGTTGTATATTTAGTATATACATATACGTTGAAATGCTGTGTCAAAAATTATTTCATGGTTCCTGTGTTATTTTTCTGCACAAATGACAATGAAACACTTTGACTTTGACTGTATATGTATATTTCAATATTGTCTGCTCATCAGTTTATATAAAAAAATTATACATTTTAATCCAAGGTAAACACAAGCTTGGCTTCTTTTAACCAAAGGTATGATCAAAACAATTTGATGAGTGAAGACTTTTTCCTTCCCACTTGATCAAAAACACCATTGCAATTCTTGCTGATAAGCAATAATAGTAATATGTAATAAAATAACAAAAATGTTCTGTTATTAGCCATAATACATGAAGGTTGCATACGTTTATGTCAAATATGTCAATCTTTATGTTGTAAAACTGCTCTATACAATTGTAGTATTTGTAGTGGTATTCGTAGTGATAGTATTATAATTTTGTTTACGTTGTGATTATGATATATGAATCCCAGAAAATGATAAAACCATTCTTACAGAAAGTTAAACAGGTGTTTGTTGTTATATTTTAAATTTTAATGAATTAAAGTTACTGTATTTTCGTCCTAAGTGAGTGTAGGAATGAACGTGGTGACCAAACCTGCGTTCTTCATTTTGTGACACCTCAACAATGGTCCCAATATTTGAACATCAAAATAAGTCACATGACTAAGGAGACAGACAGCACGCCATGAGAGACTACCAGGAACCCCATCAGATAGCAACTGTTCAGCCGAAGGCCCCTCCTTCACATCCATCACTTTAAGTGTGAGGTACTAAAAAGGAGAGCGCGCTCCATTATCACTTTCTCCATCTCCTTCATGGACTACTCTCAGTATCCCTTCTTTCAAAAATGTTGGGTGGTTTGGTGTCTCCGGGCTCACTCCAGCTGTGTTTACTCTCCTAATTCTTCCCCCCCAGCCCATTCTGTCTAGCTGAGATAATCTACGGCCCTACAGTCTTTATTAACAGCGCTGTTTAAGATGAGGAGCTGGGGCTCCCTATGGCCACATAAGGGAGGTTGTCCGCCCTGGTTATTTATTTCTCTGAGAGTGGGGCCCATTGCTGCTCTGGTGTTTTGAGTCCACTCCACAGAGCCGAGCTGAAACATGGGACACTGTACGAGCCTAGTACCACCATGGGACTCATACACTTGTTTTTGGCATAATTATGTGCCCTGGCATAAACCAGTGACGGCCACCATTACAAGTTGTGTCTTTTTGTAAAAAGAAACAAGCCACACCATAAAGCAAAGCCTGCCATGTTAAAGGCTTAGTTTTATGAACTATTTTCATATCCTAAGCACAGGTCTGTTGAAAGGATATCTACTCTGCATCAGGGCATTGTACGCTGTTTTTTTTTAAAGGAGACATATTATGGGGTTTTCCCAACAAGTTATCATAGTATTTGAGTTCCAGAAAACATGTTTTTGAAGCTGTTTGCTGGAAATAGCTTGTAGAAAAAAAATATTGTCTACCGCTATTCCCCTCTGTTTCAGTCCCTTCAGAATGCGCTGTTTCTGGTGTCTGTAGCTTTAATTCAAATGAGCTGCTGCCCATTGACCAATGAGCTGTCAGACTGAACCACATCATGCAGGAGAAGGGATTGTTGCCGTTTGCCGACTCCTGGAGCTCTATATCTGTCTAATATAATATAACATAATAATAATATTATATACGGGTATTTATATAATCGATCTAATATCACGGCCAAAAGCTATGTGCGCCTCGGATGATAGTATAAATAATTCATCAGACATTGTCTGACGTCTCTGGTACTTCCACAAGTAAAGACTCGTAGTGGGGGATATCTCGCCAATAGTTGAGAAGAATTGGGGGGAGAGGAACTTTGGCATTGACTCTCTGAAGTCCATGAAATGCGACATGGAGAAGAAAAGGATTGTACTCCGGGCAGAGCCGGCGCTGGCCCTTTCGGCGCCCTAGGCGACTCGAAATCAACTCGCGCCCTGGACAGGTCTTCTGAGCGGGGGGGGGGGGGCGGGCTTGTTGCATTGACCTGCGTACTACGGTGACGGTTTCAGGCCGTCCTGGCGATTGCTCCTGCGCCCCCTCCCTTCTCCGTTCGCGTCGTATATTTTAATTGACTAATTAAGGGCGCCACCAGAGGGCCCCCCCAACGCATTTGTCGCCCTAGGTGGTCGCTTAGTTCGCCTATGCCGAGTGCCAGCAATGACTTTGGGAGCTGAGCTGCCGGACTGCCTCCGAGCTCCCTGCGCCGGAGCTGTCCGGCCGCAGTCCGGCAGCTCCGGCGGTGTACTCCGGGAGCTGAACTGGCGCCGAAGCTGGGTGGCAGCTCCAGCGGATAGCAGCTTCGGCGGACGAGCAACTCCGGCTGGGGTAGCTCGGCGGCAGTCCGGCAGCTTAGCTCTGGGACTACAATCCCTTTCTACTCCATGTCTCCTCCTCCCGACTTCTTTGGCGGTAGCTCCGGCGGGGTGAGCTTGGCGCCAGAGAAAGGGGTTGTACTCCCGGAGCGTAGCTGCAGGGCTAGCGCCGAGTTCCCCCCGCCGGAGCTGCTCGTCTGCTGGTCACCAAAATATTAGCGATGCTCTGATTGGAGGGGATTGGGGAAGTGGGAGGTAATATTCAAATGTGCCCCCTGTCCTACGTAGGAGGGGGCGCCGAAACTGACTCGCTCGTTTGGTAGCTGGAGGCGGGCTGCTTCCAGAAATGCGTATCTCACTCAAAAAATCATGTACAGACTTATTTCAAAGTTTGTATGCGTGTGGGAGCGCCATCTAACCACAACAACACCCCAAATCCCAGGAAAAGTGCTGTTTTCATAATATGTCCCCTTTAAGCAGCATTCAAATGCGGCCTCTTAAGGCATTGACGTGTTTATGTCAATGTATCAACTTGACCTTACTATAGCTTTTTTTGAACCATTTTTAGCCTCCCCTCAAGTATCTGATTTACCGTCTGTTTCTTCTGTGTGTTGGGAGTGGGACACGTGCACACTTTCACTCATATTAGGTTAGTTACTAAAACATACATGTATGCCTACCTCTAATAAATTTGGATTGAATTTGAATTGAGCCAATCAGGAAGCAATCAGGCGTTTAATATATGTGGCTTGCCTGGAAGTGTAACACGTGGCGTTTTAGGAGGAACCTGGAAAGAAAGTAGGTCCTATTGCCGGCTCATCAATTTGTGCCAGAGCAAAGGATCCCTGCATGTCTCCATATCTCCAGTTAAGATCGCTCTATATAAAGGAGATACTCCAGAGAATGGTTAAAGGTTCAGAGAATGGTATGAGATGAACATTTTTTGCCAGAAAAGGTTTGGAGTTTGTGTTCTCGGGTTCATTCTGAAGGAATGAAATAGAGTCGTCCAGCAAATCCCCGGATTGGGATCTTCTGTCTACCTTCCTAACCGTAACACTTCTCCTTTTACTGATGAACTGGTTGATAAAGAATGCCTCCTTTGTTTCCGACAAGGCAAAGCTAGACCGAAGCCTCGCACGCCGTTCTTGATGACTTTAGCTCACCATTTAATTTGAGGTAATTAAATCCATGCTGAACCAACGCTGTTTAGTGAGCTATTATAGAAGGCGTGTGTATGGGTGTGGATGTGTGCACATGCCTGAGGTGATAAATCGAGTCAACACAATATTTTAGCACATTAAAAAGGTGTCATTTTCTGAATGCGAAAATAAAAACATTAAAATGAGCCCTTCTTTGAATCTAAAATGTGAAACAAGCAAGTTTAAAGCTAAATAATTATAATTGAACAACCTTTTTACAACCTTAAATAGTATAGTTTACGAGGAGCACTTTTAGTGTAAAAGTGCTTTTTTCATTCCACAGGAACAAGGAACTTAATGAGACAGACGGTCTTCAACGTGTAGATCTCAATCGTCAGCGCAACGTCATTAAAAGGGGCGTGCGTAATGTTCTGTATTGACTTTTAAAGGTTCCATGTACGCAAAGGGAGGTCATCTGTTGCGTATAGGGCTACGGCATGAAGTCCCCGGGAAGTGGGTGGAGAAGATTCCTCAATTCCTATCAGGTGACTCTATGAGGGCCAATAGGATATAAATAGCCTGACAGACCGTATGTGGGACAGTATGTCCAAGATCTGAATTGTCTAGCTATCAGGAACACCGCTGTGTCATTTCAAGCCCAGTGCTAAGCTTCTACGATCCCGTAAGGCACCTTTAAAGGTGTCACACGAGTGCATACTAACCAACAAATACCTAAACAAACAAACTGTTGACGTCTGTGCCACCTGTTTGCATTCATTGAAGAATAAAGCTGAAACCATGCAGTCCAAGCTTAGTGGTAGCATCTGTTTGAACTTTGGTTCCGCCTTTATCTCTTAAAGCACTGTGTATATTATCTCATCTCAGTAACATTTGAAATGGTGAGACAGGGGGAATGTGTTGTGAGTCCACTTCCACAGCTTTGTATCTGTTTGTGATAATGTCAATGCACACACACACACACACACACACACACACACACACACACACACACACACACACACACACACACACACACACACACACACACACACACACACACACCACACACACACACACACACACACACACACATCACACACACACACACACACCACACGCACACACACACACACAACACACCACACACACACACACACACACACACACACACACACAGACACGCACACACGCACACACACACACGCACACACACACACACACACACACACACACACACACACACAACACACACACACCACACACACACACACACACACACACCACACAACACACACACACACCCCTACAAGCAAACACACACACAAACGCCCACACACACAAACACACACTCACACACACACACACACACATAAACGCACAAACACAAACAAACTCACCTGCATGTACACACAGAAAAACACAAACACTGACACACACGTACCAACAGGCTCATATAAACACACACGCACACACACACACACACACACACACACACACACACAACACACACACACACACACACACACACACACACACACACACACACACACACACACACACACACATACACACCTGGTTTTGCGTTTCAGACAATCAACATACTTGTGTTTCCAGACCAAACAACCTATAATTAGATGCGTGTTTGTTGACATTCCTGAGTTATTAAGTGGTAACGCACCCTGTTAAGCAGCAATCTCAAGCTGTTGCTTTTCAGTACAAACTATTATAATTACAATATTATCAGAAGAATCAGATGCATTTCATGAATATGTTTTACTCTTCAGTTGCTATATCAAAGGGAGCGCGGATGATTTGATTTGTAAGAGAGAACTATAGCTTTAAGAAACTATAGTAAAGGAACGCAATAAATAGATTTTACAGACCACTAGTTGAAACATCAACCTTCAACAAAGGTCTAATTTGGAAAAAAGGCAATTCCATTACAAAGAAACCTGTACCCGTAGGCTGGCCGTCCCTCCTTTTTAAATCTTTTTACTTTAGTGATGGCCAAATTCCACATACTGCTAGGTTTTGATAGCTGCTGGACTGAGCAGAGCAAAGAGACAGAACTGGAGTCGGAGTATGAAAGGGTTTATTTAGTGTTGTGTTGATCCACAAAAATATAGTCAAACGGAAACAAAGGTTAGGTACAAGATTTTTACAGGAGAGTAACGACATAGTAAGTGTTTAGAAAATACTGGAGCCAGGTACGAATATGTACTACTGGAGTTCGACTTACGATCTTACGATCAGGACATAGATGTTCATTCATTCAAGTCGGCGTCATGTGTTAGAGAAGATGACCTGATCCTCTCCCTCCTGGGTATAGCGAAATGCGCGCGGACGGAGCGATCAATCCAGCGGTGGATCTGCCATTATCAAGAGCAGCCTGTTTATGGAAGCGCTGTTGAATTGTTGCTTTTTCTCC
Source organism: Melanogrammus aeglefinus (assembly GCA_900291075.1). Classification (NCBI taxonomy): domain Eukaryota; kingdom Metazoa; phylum Chordata; class Actinopteri; order Gadiformes; family Gadidae; genus Melanogrammus; species Melanogrammus aeglefinus. Next base: position 44,821 of record OLKM01000220.1, read on the forward strand.
CAACCCAGCTGATTTCACGCTGTAGTCAGCCAAAGCTAGATATAGAAATTGATTTCTCCTGAAATTGATTTTTAGCTTAAATCTTTCAAAGCTGCACGCTAGTTCCTCGGGGACAAGTCCTGTTCAGTTGAAGGTTCATGTAGAGTTAGCACACAAACTGACCTGTGCTTTAAGGGTAACATTATCATGTAAGCATGTGAGCGCATGGACTCTCTTTGGTAACCTGTTTTACCCTAGAGAGTCCAACAGGTGTTTTTTTCTTTGTCCATGTGCAAAGTTCTCTTCATCCTTTGTCAAGGGTTTGAAGAAGGATGGGGGGGGGGGGGCACTTTCACCCACATCCAGAGAAGATGTAGAAACAACAACTGTTGAAAAGGTTATACGGGCTCTGTGTGTTTGTGTTTGTTAGGGAGATAGAGAGTTCGATAGGAAGATACGAGTGAGAGTAAGAGAGAGTGGGTAAGAGAGAAAGGTTCTAAGTGCATGGAGTGACACGCTGTGCCAGAGATAAGCCCCAACTATTTTCTCACCTATGATCACCCTCCACCAAGTGCCAGTTGAATGATTTATGATTTGATCGCTGTAGTTGAAGTGACGGAAATAATCACTCTTAGGAGCATGGCAGGAGCATCAACCGTGCACTGTAGGAACATAACGATCTGTAGGGACTATAAGGAATGAGGGTGGGCTATTTGTGGGAGAAAAGGTTTTTCTCACAAGATATTTGATCGGAAAAATATGTATAATGTTTGACTCAGACAGACCATTTGATCCTGCTGGTGAATCTCCTGACATTCCGAGTGTGATTGTTGAAAAGGTTAATGATTTCACAGAGAGCGAACAGAAAGACGAGGAGACGCCATTTGTCTTTTGACCCGTCGATATCATCTGGTAACTCTCCAACCAACCATGATGATAAGTGGTTGTGAAGAAGGACACAGTGTGAACACATACATGCAGGCATACACTCATCCATGCATACATGCAAAACTATTGTCAATACATACATGCTCTACACATGCTCATACACACACACACACACACACACACACACACACACGTGTATGCATAGGTGCATGGATTATATGTGTGTATGTTTTCTAAACATGAAGTAAGGACCCGCTTCCCCTTCACATGGCCGGGGCCAGTCAGGAAGTATACTGCCCCAGCCTGAGGGTGTGTGTGTGTGTGTGTGTGTGTGTGTGTGTGTGTGTGTGTGTGTGTGTGTGTGTGTGTGTGTGTGTGTGTGTGTGTGTGTGTGTGTGTGTGTGTGTGTGGTGTGTGTGTGTGTGTGTGTGTGTGTGTGTGTGTGAGGACACTGCAGCCCAGCCTCAGGGGTACAGAGGAAGGCCAGACAACCGGAGAAAGGGGAGGTCAAGGTCTGGGCCCAGCCTAAAGGAAGCATGTTGGTGAGCACTTGATGAGAACATCATGGGGTTGATATCCGCCCACGCGCCATGTCTCCTCCTAACAAACTGAACACACTCTGATCTGTAGGGACCAGAGGATTGCTTTTCACTGGTTTCTCGTCTGCAAAGCATTGGGAGAAAATGTTTACTAAACATGGTCTCATTTATGGTACTGTGTTGTTTCATAGAGCGAATTTGCACACACACGCCGTTGACAGATAGACACAGGTAGACCGACAGGCAGGCAGACAGAGACCAATGGGTGGACAGACAGGAGAAAGACATGTCAGACACATGCATGCATAAATACAGACAGACTTTTATTGTTGGCGCTTTCTTCATGTCATCTTTGAAGTGAACCAGGTCATGTTCAATGTGCAAACCTTAAGAAATGCTGCTTTATGGGAAGAAACTTTGTCCTGAAGCCAGTCTTTATCTCTCACATGACGCACATGGTGGTCAGGGAGGACCGCGCTTCCACTCAAGGCCCATTCACTTCTCATCTGTAGTTGAGTGGGAGTATTATGCCCCCTTGTCACCCAATATAGCAGAGTAGTAAAAGTCTCCCTCAAATGTAACAAGAAGACCAGCCTCTGTGATAGTCTAGTGATCAGGGTGTTTGAGTCGATCTGTGTCCAGTTGACCAGTAAGCCTTTGGGAAATTACATCTTTTAAAAAGTTAAAGCCTATCTAAGTGTCTTTTACGGTCTCCCTGAAAGCTTACCGCTCTACGACTTAACAAAACACATGTAAATCGACGGAACTATAACGTCATGCGTCACAAACCATTCGCAACAACAATCAAGTCCGGACTTTTAGGTGAATTTATAGCCTGTTCACGATGTGATCGTGAATCAGAAACACTGATTTATGAACATTTTAATTGATTTGATTGATTGAATGACATCAATAAAGTCGTGGGTCGTCAACGACTAGCATGTCTTGACGTGTTCATCACTTTGAAGTGCTCCGTGGAAACTATTTTGTTATCGTTCGGTTTCATTGCCCCATGTTTCTCTATTGTGTTGCTATTTTATTCTGTTGTCCTGTCTGAACTTGCAGCATGTTTTCCAAGTGCTGTCCATGTGAAGTCAAATATATGACAGTGATGGTGTATTCCATATTTGCATGTGTTTCCTTAAGGTGCAGACTGTTCAGGGTTAGGGCCTTGGCTCATCACCTCCGTACTCTCACTTTAGGATAATTGCTAGATAATAGTATTTCTTAAGAAATATCTCCTATATGTTTTACTCTTCATCCACTCTACGGGTATCTGTAATAATATCAAGTAAACAACGATATATAAAGTAAACAACAGAATGGTCCAGCCTATCACTGCTAGCCGAAAAGCAGTAACAATCTGTTCTGAGCAGGGTCTATTAAATCCAATCAATGACAGAAAGGTCCAAACCGATCATAAGCAAGTTAAAATGAAGCCAGATGAGTCCTGTGGTGCAGACAGGGCAGGGAGAAGGTTAGCTGTGTGATTGGGTAGTATCTGGATCAATTATAGAATTAATCGTCTCTAATAAAGCAATATCGGCCGCGTTCCGATAGGCATCATAGTGTTAGCATGAACCGAAAGTAGTTTGCTCTGTATCCAGGTTTGGTTTTTGGCTGATCATCTTTAGGGTCTTGTTTTTAGGTACTCATATATCCATGATGCTCCTATATTATTTGATATTCACAAGGGAAGATGGTCAAGTAGTCGCTGGGCAATCCTTGAGCAAGATGCCTAACTCCTACCTGATCATTACTGACATGTAAGAAATCACTTGGTCACTTGAGATTAAAGAGGTTAATTGACTCAAAAGCAATTCAACTATAATTAATGTGTAGGCATTTATGCACAACACTATAGGCACTTTTGTATTGTGGGTAATCTGGTATTGTGGTACTGTTAGTACTATAGTAGGGCTAGTATTAGTGTAGCATGGTATTGGTAGTACTGTGGTACTCATAGTATGTGACAGTGTACTCTGGAAGTCCTCTCATATTCTTGGTTCTTGAAGCAGTGCGTTGAAGTGCCCTTCAGCAGGACAGCAAATTAATGATGGACACTATCGAGGTTTTGCATGTATGTGTGGGTGTGTGCATGTTTGTGTTTGTGTGTGTGCGTGTGTGTATGTGTGTGTGTGTGTGTCTTTGCACATTTGTGTGTGTATGTGTGCGTGTGAGTGCTGGAGTCACGCCATGGGGAAGTGCTATAGAAATAGTTTAGCATGCACATGTGCTGAAATCCTGTTTCCCCCTCAGACTGTCTAGGGCATAAACAAGATGAACCTGCACACAACACGCTTCCTGCCTGTTTTTGGGACATAGTATCTACAGGCTGCCTGCCTTGATAGTGTCTTGTTGGACAGCTGCTCCAGCCACAGTCAGACCACTGCATCATTCAGAGAGACACAGGAAGTCACCGCACATTTCATTCACACATTTAATCAATTTGTTTATAAATAGAAGAGACGCTTCTATCCATATCCACAGTGTTTTTTTCTTTTAAGTTATTATATATTGAGGCATCTTGCTAAGGGCTCTTTGTAGAAAGCAGACAGAAGGGTTGGAACCCAGTACCGTTAGGCTGCGAATGACACACACACACTCTCCTGAATGGTTTAATGCGATACCCATTGTCACTCTCTATTAGTCACGCAACATAACTCAACACTATAAATTAAGATCTGTAGGGGTCAAAACAATGCCATCCTCACAGTGCTGTGTTTTCTCCAAATGTACATTCTGTGTTCTTCCTGAGGTGAGCGGAAGGAAAGAACAGGCAAAATGCAAATGAGTGACCACTAGTCAAAATAGGTAACAAGGTCACATAAAAATGCTGTTGCAAACATGTGCGCTTGTGTATACGACTTGAGGAGGGGGCTGTTTCATGGCAACCCACTACCCTGGATTAAGGGCTATGTGAGTCATCCCAATCAGGACTTGATATCTCAGAGTGAGCCCCCTTGCACTAAGCATGTCTGGATACCAATGGTTAGAATGCTGCTTCATGTCCTGTATTTCTAAGGCTTATGTTTTGGTTTAAGGTTATTTTTTCTACTTCTAATGGAGCAGATAAAGACAGCTGTCCACTATATAGAGTCCTATGTCCTGTGTATATATATACAGCATATTGTAATGGAAATATCCATGAGAAATGTAATTTGCAAGACACTAAGACTGTGACCCATTAGTTATAAACTATAGTAGACATTCACTGTTTATACCACCCTTGTCGCCCTTGTGGAAAAGTGAGACAGCTTCAGCCGACTCAGACGCAGCAATATCACAACTTACATCCTGAGACGGCCAAAAGGAGCAGTGTTATCCCTACCTGCAGCTGTGCCCTCAAGGTTCCCTGCTTGAACACTGGAGTGTGTTCTCTCGGAGGATTGACAAACAGTGTATAGACTTTTCAGTGAAACCACTCCTAAAATGAGGTGACAACACTAGCGTCGGTGGGTGACGTTCTGAAAGAATGTTATACATCACCATTGACATATGAGGATGTCAGGGGATCTCTTAACCACAGTTTCCTGTATTCACCTCACTGTCCCGTCACTTTGATGGGACGAAACTTAACGTGTTAATTGGGTGTCTGTCTGGTATCAACACGTGATGGGTTAATCATCCAACAGATACTCTGTTCGGCCAAAAGCCTTGGCAATTGCCAGACCAAGCTCAATCTACGATTGAGCTTGGTCTGGGGAAGCTGCTGTCATTTTCTTCAGCACAAGACACATAATCAACAAACCTACCTCAACTGACACTGATTGGCTGCTTGCCATCACTTCCCTGTCGTCATTGTGTTGAACCAGCCAATAGCGCGCCAGGGGAAAAAAGCCAGCTTGGTGATTGGCTCCCGCAAAAATGTATCGAAACTGGAAAGAAATGTATTGGTCTTCTCCAGACCCTTCTGCCGGGCGAATTAAAATCGCCCGGCAGAATGGAGGGGCTACCCACCCGTCTACCAAAACACCATACTATGGTGAAACAAGGCCCCGGCACACCACTGTATATTTATCAATGGAGGTTCAGGCAATAACTACTTGTTAGAAACAGATTTATATTGCACATCACACACACACACGAAGGGTCAGATGAGGCATTTCTAAAAAGAGATGAATGAAAAACGTACGTTTGATAAGATGTATTGGACAGAGCAAAGGTATGCGCTCTCCGTCCGGTTACAGGGACGGAGGCTGAGCAAGGGTGCTCTGCATGGGCTGAGCATACAAGACCTTTGCTTTAGGTGGAGTATCCCAGGCCTTTTCTCTTCCATGTCCCAGGTTTCGTTCCCCACTTGTCACTCACCCAAGTTCACTGGGTTCAGTGACGGGATCTGGGAGCGTGGGTAAAGGAGTGCCAGAGGCACGTGAGCTGGGAAAGGAGGCCCACTCCAGGGGCGGCGGTACACCACTCACTGCATTGGCCCTATTTATAGACAATGGGACATGTAAGAGCAGGCCACCTAACGTACCAAACACGTACACTATCTTATCGCGTATTCCAACATCACGTAAGCGGTTGTCAGTGGTAAATCTCAACAATGCCTTTTTAAGTGTGCCAGTGTACAAAGACAGTCAGCATTGGTTTGCATTCTCGTTCAACGGTAAACAGTTCACGCGGTGGTGCTGAGTCAGCCAACATCAATCAATCAGGGCCTCCAGTGATAAATTGACACTTTCGGATGGCTGTACAATATGTTCATGATCTAATGATCTCATGTAATATATATAAATATAAATATATATATATATTTTAAATATTTATTATATATATTTGGGTATATTATATTTGGGTATATTATACCCAAACTTTTTTTAATTAATCGATTAATCGAATTATTAAGCGTTCTGTGGGCTGATGAGGTCCTTACAGCAGGCCTTTGATCTTTGTCTACCAGACCCGACCCAAACTTTTACTTTTAGACTGTGACAAAATTAAGCTGCTGCATGACATCAGTACTTCTCCAGGAGCATGGGGGCAAACAACAAACAGTAGTGTATGTCTCTACAAAATCAGATCCAGTGGCAGAAGGCTTGCCTGTGTGCTTTCGCACGGTGGCAGCTGCAGAGAAGTGGCAGTGCTCTGCTCCAGGGAGGAGTCCTCATTCCCAATGCTGTGTCACTATTACAAATAGATCAGTCACCTCTCTGCTTTGAACACATAACCTCACTGCAGCAACACTTTGCAAGGTGCTAAAACCCTGCTACAATGCTTCCCACAGAAGGAGATGGTGAATAACACCATGACTTTCCAACCCGGATGTGGAACTGTTGCGGCTGGCAGCAAGGAACAGATCTTAACCAGGTTGGGTTTACCGTAATGACTCCCGTTGAGAGACTAGCCTCTGACTCATTGCCATCTAATCTCTCAGTTCAGGCTGGCTGAGCTGATTGCCGCTAGGGGCAGCAAACCACATGCATTGTCCCCGAACCAGATACTCCCACAGTGCCACTGGCAGACCTCCAACAACGCGCCTCGGGCAAGGAGAGAGCGCAATGGAATAAGGCTGAGAGTATCAAAATAGATAGGTATATAAGTGGGGACGGACGTCAAGCCGTGCCTCCCCCGCTGGCTGAATCCCAATTATGAAAAGTTGGCACAAGGGAGGGACCGTGTGTGTCAAAAGGGAGCAATGCAGGCAGCAATCGATCAACATTGGTCCACAAATGACTTCATTTTTTTTAAACTCATGTTTTAACCACGCCACTAACAGTGTTGGTCGCGGGATTTGAAACACGAACAGACTGGTGCCAGCAGCGTCTCCAGGAAACCCAACATCATCCAGTGGTTAATGGATGGTGTTGGGTTACCTGGAGACGGTGTATCGGTTGATACACCTGTCGGGGCAAGCCTAGTGCCGCCGAACATGGTTCCCCGTGGAGGGGGGCTGCCAGAACCATGTCATCCCTTCCGCATCACCCTAAGGATCACCGTTCCCTATCTACCTCCATCAGACAACTATTGGTCAGCTCTGAAAATGAGTACAGCAGCATAGAGAAAAGGCATTCAACTCCTCTTCCAATCTTTGGTTACAACACGTCACATACACAGCTATTACTTACATATTTGTATTATTAATTTTACTATTCTGTTTTTATTGTCCCTTTGCCATCTCAGTATATGATAATGTTTCTTAAACCGTGAAGGAGTGAAGTGTCTGATGTTCTGACAGTAATCACTTCCTTTTAGGCATAATTTTGTATAGATTATATATATGTATAAATGACATCAATACATTTCCTCTGTAATGCTTTAATATGTTAGTGATATGTCTATCTTCAGGTGATTCAAATTGAAACAAGCTTGACATTACTTGTTTAGACTCAACGTGTTAGTCTTTCACAAATATAACTCATTATCTAATCTTTATCTGTTAACAGTTATTTACTGTTCAGTCAAAGAGTTATATCAGGCTGTTTGTCTGATATGTGGCATAGTCAACTAGGATTATCTTTGATAGAAAAACAAAATAATCCTATAATCAGTTTTTTCTATAAAATACATTTTCTTTTTTGTTTTCTTAGAATTTCTCGCCATTGGATAGATATCTTTGCTTCCATTTCTCTCTTTCACACCGGATTTCTGCTTGAAATGTCTAAACAGTTGCATCTCAAATCTGTGGGTCTTCTGGGGAAGTCTGAATTAATGTCTAGATTAATGGTGGATTCTTCCAGGGAATAGTAGGAATAGCCAAATTATCAAACATATATAATAACTCCTATAGATACTCTGAGGATGAGGAAGCTAGCCTTATCCTCCAACCAAATCTAAGTCATTTCCCTTTGCCTTGATTTCCTGCTTTCACATTAATTTAGTTACATGTTTAATCCCTGCGTCCATATCTGTAAACATTGAAAACAGGCCGACTCTACTGCAAGGAGATTGTGGTCCTTCCTTAAGGGAAAAATACCCTCTCAGCTGATCAGCTCATGCATGAAAGAACAGAGACAAATTTATATTCAAGCCCCCTGAGAAGAGTAGGCATTGACTTATCAATTTGCAAAACAAAAGCCTGAAACGCTAGCCTGTAGCGGTGAGCGTGCGAATGTATTGCTACTCACTTGCTTTTGAGTGCGAGTAGCAATGATAATCATAAAAAAATTCACAAATGGTGGCATAATGTGATTATTTACAACCCTGTGCGCCCTGGCAGATGTGTTCGACCTCTGTGCGTCTGTTTTCCCACTGCAACACAAGTTTTTGGCAGTGCAAGTAACACCCCAATGCTATTACAGCCCTCAGTGAGATTTGTGGTTACTAAGGGATGCTTGCACTAATCTGGTAAATGGGGCTTTAAAGGAAAACCAAACCTGAAAACCACTTATCTTCAATGAATAATGATTTAGTGGGGTCCATAGCTGTGCTATGAATGGACCCTGAGGCCGATCTCGACCTAAATGCTTAAAGCCCATGTTTCAACTTGAAGGACCCTGTGATGAACATGTAGATAAATAATGTAGGTAACTCGATTTGCGTGAAAGAATTAATCATAAATGTGCACTTAAAAAGTTTTTGAAAGAAATTGTGGGTAAAATTACTTCCGCGTCTCAAAAAACGCTCTGACCGGACGTGACCGGAAGTGACGCAACGTCAGGTAACCATCATCTCTTCGTAATGGAGTCAGCCAGTGATTGCAGTAGGGGTTGATGTCAGCTCTTACAATGTTTTCAGTTCAAATGGGTCTAAGACAAGGACTCAACTTTTGCGCACAATATGTAATGCTGTTATCAAAAACATTTTAGTCTGCTATACAACACTACGTATCTTTTTAGCCATATTAATTCCGTCCCCATTTACCTGCTGTTAGTGATGCACAGAAGAACAAAAGTATAGCAATATCCTGAAATTAAAAAATGTCACAATACCTAATTGTATTAATATTGATACTTTTAAGTGATGACACTACCTGCTGTACATCCCAAGAAATGAGAAACCAGTGTGTTTGGGAGCAAAGTGCAGAATGAGGGAATGGTAGGCCTCCAGGGAGAACGTCTGATGCTGAGGTGACAATTGAACATCTTTCACCAGTGCTTTCCTGGCAGCTACACTCTCCAGGTTAGTGGCTGCTGGTGATATAGTCATATAGTCATATAGTCGGTCGCATCTCATAACAAAAGTAATTATTAGTACACAATACACATACTTTGTTCAGGACTAGCCAGTGGAGTCAATCTTCGTATCTCAAACCGTTCAGTTTGAGTCCCCACATCCACCATCTGAGGATTTACCTGAACAGCTTAGATGAAAGAGATTCATGTTAATAGTTATTCACCATTACACATTCATTGGTAACAACACATGCAGTATCTAATGCAAGCCAGTACCAATATCTTTTTCTAAAATTATGAAGTTCATAATTTTCAATGTTTGCTGTCTGAAAAAGTGTAAATTGCAAAATAGTAACCATGGAGAAAAAATGAAAAATGTTGACTCGTCATCATTATTTGTGATTGTATATGGCATGTATGGTGAATGCTAGATATTAGCTAACTACCTAATGAACGCTGGAAACATTGTATGTTGCACTGAGATGTACGATGGACCTCTACTGGCTCAGAGTCCATCGTAGAGATGTCTCCATCTCCATCATCTTCAGGCTCTGAAGTGGTATGTTGAACGCGCCCCATCTTTGCTGGCAGCACCCTTTCCCAAAATCTCAAAACAGACCAAAATCACAACTTTAAAAAATGTAATCCTTTCCTGAAAATCCCCCATTCATGCATTAATTAGAAGCATTAATTAGATATTTTCGAATTCCTCGCATGTGCCCTGTTGATAACAACATTCATAAGAAAACCAAGGCACCTCCGATGTGATATTGTAAAGCATTATTTGGATGCGTTTTCAAAAAGGTCATGTTATTAGCACAATAAATAAGTGTCAGGAGGCTCATGTGCAGCCTCGTGGAGCTAATGTAACAGGAGTAGCTATAAGCTGACGGCAGCTAGGCGGGCTCTCCTGCCTTCATGGTGCTAACTTCACTATCATCAAGTGTTTTTCACACAACACCGTGTGTCTCGTCCCTCGAGGAGGCAGCGAAAGTTGCTTCTCTTTGACTGGACGAAACGTATCCAAGGCACGGAAATGGTTGTCTTTCTCGTTTGGAAATCGGTGGACCCGATGGCCAGAGAAGTTGGAGTTGTTGCATCCGAAACAAACAAAATAATTAACCATTTTGACAACTCAAACCTACTCAACTACAACGATAACGACAAGCTTTTTTCTCTCTTACCAACACTGCGACTACTAAACCCACAGTGAGAATAGGTACAGCAGCGCCAATGTCGTTATGTCATAGCCGCGTTCCCGAGGAAAGGGGCTGTTTTTGGGAGCCTAGCTTAGAATAGGTCCACTTTCTTCCGTGGGAGTTGTAAAACATTTGTATTCCTGTGGATTTATTTTTAAATTGACATTTTCATACAAGATTCTGTATGAATTAAATTATTCAATTAACTTGAAAGTTGCTCTTTAATAAAGTTAACAAAACCTCAAGACTCAAATTGCACTTCAGCGGTATCGATGAAACTCACTCGATGGGATTCTGATTGTAGCGAAGGGGAGTGGCGTGTGCAAGAGAGCAAATGCCTGACAAGAAATAGCCCCTTTGGCAGAAACACATTATCATCCATGTGATAGTGGGTGAGGACTAACTTGAACCGGTTAGTTTGTTTCCCTTCAAAGAGAGTTTCTAGTGGCTCCTGCAAAACAGGTGTAGGGAGAGGACACGCAGTTAACCTGTCGATAATATTAACATTTACATTGTACATTTTACTTGACATTTTTAATACTCATATTTTTGTATGAATATACGTTTCATATGTCTGCATATATTCTTATTTTAATTTATATTTTCTTCTTTATAAATGTTACTGTCCTGTGCTTCTGCCGTGACACCCTTCCCAAGCACATCTGTACTCATGAGGGAACACTGTCTTTCTTACGCCTAACAGCGATAGGATTTCCCAAATATAATGGCAGGGACTTTTGTGTACTTTTTGGTGGGATCAAGTTTCATGACGGAGTGTGGAGTGTCCGTACCATTCAGTAACCAATCACAGGGTGTTCTGATGTTGTTTTTACCTGTCGCAAAATGTTAAGTGTTAAAAAAAATGATATATTTGATGAGGTAGCAAAGTGCTTGGCTTCACAGCTTTAACCTTAAATGGTGTTGAGGAGCACAATGTGATCCATCAAAGTTCTTTCTCAGAGTGTATTTGTATTTGTTGCTCCTGTCATTTCTCTTTGTCTATTTTTCCTTTTGTCATGTTTTTCCTCTCCTTGTATCTGTTTTATATCACTCTGTCCATCTGTCTATTTCACACACACACACACACTCTCACACACACACACACACACACACACACACACATACACCACACACACACACACACACACACACACACACACACACACACACACACACACACACACACACACACACACACACACACACACACACACACACACACACACACACACACACACACACACACACACACACACACACACGTGCACACACATAAGATAACAATAAGTACAACCCACCCTAGGTCCTATTTTACTGTTAAATGTAGCAATTAACTTTGCCGCAGCTAAACTCTGTAAAAGGGTGCACACATTTTCGGCGGGCTTGCAGCCTCGCAGATCCAGAATGCGCTTTTGCTTTGCACGTTTGGGGGCGGGGCTATGATCTCCAAACAGCTGCTGAGTCATGGCCTTGTTTAGAAGGGGAAACAGCATCTTAGTCACTGTTATCCCGGTAGATTTAGGCCCAATCCCATTTCTACCCCTTACCCCTTCCCCTTACCCCTTCCCCTTGTTTTGAAGGTGAAGGGGTCTGGGACACGTAATTTCATTTTTTTTTTGTGCCAAAAGCACACATTTCTAACAATATGACAATCTTTGGCCACCCGTTTCTACTTTCACCTTTGTTTCTGATAAATTGTGACAACTCACATATATATTTAATGCAGATGCGCTGCTCTGTAGGCAAACCGTGACGGGAAAAAAAAGGTCGCTGCTTCATCTCTTCTTTCTAGAATGAGTTTGAAATTTGTGCTTTTGGCACGAAAAAAATTAAATTACGTGTCCCAGATCATGAAGGAATAGATTAAATGACATGACGTGACGGTGTCACGTATTTCCGTGAGACTGGGTTGGTCAATTCGTAACACAGGCAAAGCAAACAGAGATAAACGACGCTCTGTCAGAGCTTTGCAACATCCAGTGCACTTCCTGGTCTGGGCGCCCTGCTAGCGCAACTTCTGG
>OLKM01000220.1:62500-79651 GCA_900291075.1 Melanogrammus aeglefinus
CAATCATTTCATTCAAAGGCGGTCTAAAGGGAGATGGGTCATTTTTACTTTTACTGTATATCCTACCTTATTCTGGGATGTTTCACAAATTACCCTAGCTTTAAGGATAACAATACTGGTTTCCCATAAAGATAGCCATCTCCCTCGGCAGCAACAGGGGTGTAGTTTCATATTCAGCCAGCGCAGTGGAGTCAATCAAGGCATTCATATTTTCGATGTTTAGATAGTTCCCATGAAAAAAAATAAGTCTGGTCGAAAAGCTGTGAATGTTAAGAAGCAGGTTGTTCGAGTATTTTCCTAAACAAAATAAGTTAGGATCCTTTCTCAGCTCCATCGGGTGGGCTGTCAGCCTTTTTGTCAAAATAAAAAACTCACCGTTGACATTTTAATGGTGGCTAGGTAGATTCACTCATCTGTCTGGAATCGTGTTGGCTTTGGCCTGCACTGTGTGTGTGTGTCATAAAGAAACATGGCTACAAACACACATGCTTACACACACACACACACACACACACACACACACACACACACAACACACACACACACACACACACAACACACATACGCACACAACGCACTCACACACACACACACACACCACACACGCACACACACACACACACACACACACACACACACACACACACACACACACACACACACACACACACACACACACACACACACACACACACACACACACACACACACACAACACACACACACACACACACACACACACACACACACACACACACACACACACACACACACACACACACACATTTACAAAAATATAGGAGGAATGCAATGTAGCAGCTGTTGAATGTAAGCCTGTTGTCATTGTAAGCCAAATCTGCTAAAGTGCGTTACGATGGTACATTTTTCGGATGAGAATAACTAAGGCAAGCTGTAGTCTACACGTTGCTTTGAAGTACATTAACAACTAATTAGCATAAATGTATCCCATATCTAATATAAAATAATTCCAGTATTATTATTATCATCTCAAAGAAAATAACCATTAATTAAACATTCTCAATCTGTGGAATGTGAAAATATGTTTGGGTTCAATGCTGCTGTATGACATATTTCATGTACTTTGATGGTGCTGATCCCTATGTTGAGTTGAATATAAGATAAGATAAATAACACCATCAATTCCGGAATCTCGGAAAGCATAAAACAATTTTGGGAGGTCTAGACAGATAGAAAGATAGATAGATAATGTATTGTCCCCTTGGGGAAATTGTTCTCAGTGTGAATAGACAGATACACACGTCAACCACAACAACAACAACATAAAAACAAAACAAAAAAAGATTCAATGACAGTCCAAGCTTTTCCAGACATTCCCAGAAAGGATCTTATGATCGTCTAGACATGTAAGTTTGTCCTCTATACATAGTTTGTCTATAGGTTAGACAAACTATGTAAGTTTGTCTAGAGGACAAACTTACATGTCTAGACGATCATAAGATCCTTTCTGGGAATGTCTGGAAAAGCTTGGACTGTCATTGAAATTTCTTTTGTTTTGTTTTTATGTTTATTTCTATGTTGATATATCAGATATGCTACCAAAAGGAATACGCAATCGGTTAGAGTCCAAACCGATCTTTTCTGGGTGGTAACTTACATAGTTTGTAAGTTACCACCCAGGGTGGTAACTTACCACCCAGGGTGGTAACTTACATAGTTTGTCTAACCGATTGCGTATTCTTTTGGTAGCATATGAGATATATCCGTGAACCAGTTTTTTTCAGTGACCGTAAACTATATTTAACTGGTTATGCAGCTATTTATAATATTAACTGGGTGGCTGCCAAAGTTCACAAAGCAAAATCACACAGTGAGAGTTTGTCGGAGTCACTGTGACGAAAACAGACAAAGAAAATACTAAATTATTGGAAACTGTTTCAAGGGAACTCCCCTCTTTTCATGAATTTTGAGAGGACAGGAATAATTCCTATTGTTTCCTCACACCCCTGCAGTCTCACTTCCCGGAGTGATCCCAGACTGAAAAACATTCATTAAAGAAAGAACAACACATTAGAGAGTGAAATAGCAAGAGAGCTTTATTTTTACCGGGGGTTAAGCACTACAGTATTGACGTGGTCACAAAATCAGTTGGTATCAGGAAGTTGCAGGGCTGGCATTTCCATGACTGATGTATAGGAATGAATGAATCTATGAATTAATTAGTTGGAAGCTGTTGGAGGAAGCACGCTCATGAATACAGAGCAAAATTAATGTTATAGAAAAAAAAAGGCATTTTATTCATGATCAACAGTCTGGATTGTGCTGCAAATGCAACCGGTCCAATTTGAGAGACGTGTAGTCAGCTCTGAATTTATTTATGTATTCATTCCTCGAGATTTCATCCTCATCCATCTCTCTCACACTTCAACCTGCTCTTCACGTCAAATATCAATGGCACAAGTCACGCTGGTCTTGGCACTCTGGGTGATATCTGGGTGACACCAAAGCTGCACCTACAGCTGGAGACCTCTCACACACACATCACTCCAACCATCGGAACACACTGTAAGGAGATCTATCTCCACATGTGGACGGTTTTTCTTCAGCATGGTGGACATGACAGAGTTGCAGACCATCAGATAGGTCGCGTTCTGCTCTGAGTAATGAGTCCAGTCAAATCAAATTTCTTGAATAAAGGTTGCATGAGGGGTTTCCCATGGAAAGTTTTGCATCCAAAGTTGTTGGGGTTGTTTTTACTTAGTAAATGGCACTGGCACTCATTTTAGTACCATGACAATCTAATTTACTAGAAGCATTGTTTCTGCTTTGTTTTCTGTGACCATTATATGTCCTCCCATTGCGCAGATGTTGCACTCCTAACCCTGAAAGGAGGAACCTCTCCTCTGTGTTCCTTATCAAGGTTTCTTCCCTCTGGCTTTTAGGATAGGTTTATAGTTTCCTTTAATCCCTTCAGGGGGCTTAGGGTGAAGGGGATTTCAAAAAGGGTGGGCCTCTCTCCCCTCTGTGATGGAAGGCTCTACAAATACAATTGACTTGACTCACCTTTAGCCCGATGTTCTTTGACCTCTGAGCAAACTCTGCTGCAACCCCACGCGTGCAAGCCTTGTGCCTCTATGTGAGGGTCAATAAAGCAACATATTATTACCCCATCTTTATGATTACAGGATATACATTCACATTACAGCAGCACATTAGCTGTGGCCTTCAGCCAGACCTATGGCGATGTCAGTCCTTATATAGAGAGTGCTTGTGTATGTCTAGGGGCAAGCAGCGCACACCGTCTTGCTCCGAGTCTGTGGAGCTGTGGTCGGGCAGACTCTGCCGCAGTGACACCAGAGAAAGACACAAGCCAGACGTTTTTTTTTTCCCCCGCAATAAACCGATTGCAATGTCGTGTTGACTCGTCGCTTTTACGACTGCTTCTTCAAGCTTGGTCTGGACTTTGGGGATGTTGTCTCCAGTTGTTTAGTCTTTCTGTATCTCTGTCTCCTCGGTATGTTTGGGTCAAGCCCGACTGGGTCTCCCTATAGGCCTTTAAGTCCAGAGAGGCAATTACAGGATTAAGACTCGGGACTGATCCTGAGGGGAATGTGTTCTGTTCAAAAGACATAAGATGGGGACGAGCGTTGATTGGGCACAAAAGTCACTCTTTGAATCAGTTGGAGCATGAAGGAATCAGACAGGACTGTACAGCCAGAGTTTGGGACCACATTCTTTTGACCTTTTCACGATCGATGGCTGAGATTGTTTCTGATGTCCAACTCTTTTTTTCATCCTGCTTCCGTCTTGCGAGTTAAAGAGAGTTCAAGTAATCATTTTAAGACGAAGACATTAACACACGCTAAATACCTTAATCCACGTGTCACCGCTAGACTTGCAAACTGGCAGTTTAGTCGTATGGAGTGGGTTCTCACTTTGAAGGATCCAGAGCCGACAGCTCCACGCCTGTGAGCTGATCGGGAGAGAGACAGAGAGAGAGAGAGAGACAGAGACAGAGACAGAGACAGAGAGAGAGAGAGAGAGAGAGAGAGAGAGAGAGAGAGAGAGAGAGAAGAGAGAGAGAGAGAGAGAGAGAGAGAGAGAGACAGAGAGAGAGAGAGAGAGAGACAGAGAGACAGAGACAGAGACAGAGAGACAGAGACAGAGACAGAGACAGAGACAGAGACAGAGAGAGAGAGAGAGAGAGAGAGAGAGACAGAGACAGAGACAGAGACAGAGAGAGACTTGCATTGGCTTCCTCTTCCACAACTGGTAAAGCAATATCCCCACCCCCGCATCCACACACATGCACACACACACACACACACACACACACACACACACACACACACACACACACACACACACACACACACACACACACACACACACACACACACACACACACACACACACACACACACACACACACACACACACACAAAGCATGTGTGTGTGTGTGTGTGTGTGTGTGTGTGTGTGTGTGTGTGTGTGTGTGTGTGTGTGTGTGTGTGTGTGTGTGTGTGTGTGTGTGTGTGTGTGTGTGTGTGTGTGTGTGCGCGCGTGTGTGTGAAGGTGTTTGTTGGATTGGACACATTGAATCTGCAGTAAGACTGAATAGTTGCATCGATCACACTTGCTTGCAGCCTAAAGAAATAACACAAGCCGGACACAAGCCGCCGAGTTCTAAGTCCTCTGTTCTCGTTTTGTGTTCACGGCAGGCATCTGGGCAGCAAATGAGAATGTGGACTAGAGCCAGGTTTCTCTGCAGGACTTTCAAAAATTTGGGATGGTGCTCCAGGATACAGGAAGAAAGACGTCACGCTGAGGAAACACAGGTCCTGATGAATCGAGAACCCACACATGACTGCCGAACCGGACAACAAGTTGGGATTATTAATCGAACTTGCGTGTTCCACATTTTGTGAAAGCTAACAGGAAACCTGTGAAGCGGTAGAAGTTAGCTATTTTTTGTTTTCTGTGTACTATGCAAGGTTGACAGGGCAGGACATTCAACCAATCAGAGGGAGCCAATCGAGCCCAACCCCTTAGGCGCCCACACAAAGCTTGAGAGATTATATTTCATCAACAGGGATATTTGCTTGTGCCTGCGATGAGTCTTGATGTGTAAAGGGTGGGGTATGTGCATCTCCTGATGCAGCCATATTGCTTTACCACATAGCAAGCTGTTTTGTTAGACACACACGGAAAGGGGAACAGTGCCTTCTGCTTCTTAAGTCAATGGAAGACCAGAGCTTTGCAACACACCAAGGATTGTGGTATGATATATTATAATGGTTAATATAGCATGCCTCACCCCCCAGCCACACAATCCTGCACGTAATTGTGTACATGCACACACACACACACAGATACGAACACACACACAAACACGTACCCTTGAACACATATGCACAAACACACCCACACCCACGCACACACACACATATCCACACACACGCACGCACACACACACACACACACACACACACACACACACACCACACACACACACACACACACACACACACACACACACACACACACACACACACACACACACACACACACACACACATTTACAAAAATATATATTTTTTATTGTCCTTAGGCCTTAGTTGTGATCTATTCACAAAGAATTATTATTCAGTCTTTCTACTGCGGTTAACGTCAGATGAGCATAATTCCCATGCCTATAATGAACTATGAAGATGTTATACAACCGAAAAAATTGTGAAAACCCTTTTGTGTGGCTTTTTCATTTAGTCTCTGATCTAGTGAGCACCATGAATTACGTCAAAGCAACACAGCGGGACCACTGTTAGCTTCCACAGGGA
The DNA here is from genome assembly GCA_900291075.1 of Melanogrammus aeglefinus. Classification (NCBI taxonomy): domain Eukaryota; kingdom Metazoa; phylum Chordata; class Actinopteri; order Gadiformes; family Gadidae; genus Melanogrammus; species Melanogrammus aeglefinus. The sequence goes on from OLKM01000220.1 coordinate 68,317, forward strand.
ATCATAGGTTTACAAAAACAGCAAGCCCACCCACAAACACTCATGGGACAGACATACAGGTCATACAGATGACTAACGGATCGAGAGATAGAGAGACAAATGGGTGAAAGGAGAGACAGACGGACAGACAGTTGAACAGACAGAAACACAGACGGAAGGAGGACGGACACACGGACAGTCCAACAAACAAAGAGGCAGACAGATAGAAATATAGACAGATGTGTACGGACGGGCAAACAGGGAGACAGAGAAACAGACACGAATACACCACACACACACACACAAGTTTACATTAAATAATAGCAGTGAATAAGCAGCTAAACAACAGTTATGGCTATATCTGCATAAATTAATTTGATGGAAATGTCAATTCAATAAAGTCGATCGTGTTCTTCGCAGTCGCCCTCATTGACATTTTTGTGTTAACCCCACCTGAGCCACAAGCATGCTGCAAAATGTAACCCTAAAATCTGCCATAACCTTTAGAAAATCTAATTGTAGTGTGTTGTTTAAAGAGTGTTAATGTTTTAGCTGAATAGGAAATCTATGCTTTCATTTTCTTAATTTCACAAAAACTGGTAAGAAATAATGCAAACATCTCCAGATCTGTGTAAGTTGGCGCAATAAATACATTTTAAGTATAAAAAAAAAGTTCTTTAACAATAATAATAATTTCAATCTAGTGCTTGTTCAAACACCCCAAATGACATAAATAATAACTTTTGTCAAATATTATATTCTATTTATGCAGCCCACTGCACCAATGGAGACTTTCTGTTCAAACTTTCAGCAGTTACTCTGCTCGTTCCAAAGTCTGGTCATCTGATTGGCTGAGCCATGGCCATGATGTCACCACTGAATGTTATAAGGGCTTTGACAAATAGCCTGGCAGCCGCATAAGAAGGAACGGCTGAAGTGAGGAACTGACTGACTGAGTGAGTGAGTGAGTGAGAGACAGAGAGAGAAAGAGAAAGAGAGAGGTTGTGAGTGTGTGCGTGGGAAAGAGAGAGAGAGAGAGAGAGAGAGAGAGAGGAGAGAGAGAGAGAGAGAGAGAGAGAGAGAGAGAGAGAGAGAGAGAGAGAGAGAGAGAGAGAGAGAGAGAGAGAGAGAGAGAGAGAGAGAGAGAGAGAGGGGGGGGGGGGGGGGGCACAGCGAGGTGAAGGAAAGGAGACCGTAATGTTAGAAGCGATGGCAGACGGAGCTGGCTGCTTCTAGACATTTCTGCTTTTCGTAGGAGCTTTGGAAGGGACAACTACCTGTGGAGGTTTGTACTTTTATTTCTGTTAAGGTTTGGTTTCTTAAACTCTGCCATGAGTTATGCTTTTATGCTAATAATTATAAAACTGGTCAATGTATAGTTAGATATAGCAGACATTCACTTAATTAAGCTTTGCTAATGTGTGTGTATGTGTGTGTATGTCTGCCTTTGTGTTTGTCGCTGTATCTGCGTGTGTGTCTTTGGCTGTTTATATATCTGTGTGTGTGCGTCATTGTGTGTGTCTATGTATGTGTGTGTTGTGTGTATCTGTCTGTGTGTGCATGTGTGTGTGCGTGTGTCTATGTGTGTGTACGTGTACGTATACATGTGCATGTGTGTGTGTGTGTTCATGCGTGTGTGTGTGTGTGTTCATGCGTGTGTGTGTGTGTGTGTGTGTGTGTGTGTGTGTGTGTGTGTGTGTGTGTGTGTGTGTGTGTGTGTGTGTGTGTGTGTTCATGTGTGTGTGTGTGTGTGTGTGTGTGTGTGTGTGTGTGTGTGTGTGTGCCGGGCGACTCCATGTGTTGTCCACATGTCTGCACAGATCATGGGAAGCGAGATCATGGAAATCCTGGAGCGCCGCAACGACTCGTCCAACGGGACGGGCCAGGAGGGCGGCTACACCGAGGTCCAGATGGTCCTGCTGGGCATCTTCATGTCCCTGCTGGTCCTGGGCATTGTCTTCGGCAACGTCCTGGTGATCACGGCCATCGCCCGCTTCCAGCGCCTGCAGAACGTCACCAACTGCTTCATCACGTCGCTGGCGTGCGCCGACCTCATCATGGGCCTCATCGTGGTGCCGTTCGGCGCCTGCTACATCATCTTCAACACGTGGCACTTTGGGAGCTTCTGGTGTGAGTTCTGGACGGCCACCGACGTGCTCTGCGTGACCGCCAGCATCGAGACTCTGTGCGTCATAGCCCTCGACCGCTACTTGGCCATCACCTCCCCCTTCCGCTACCAGTCCATGCTGACCAAGTGCAAGGCCCGTGTCGTGGTGCTGCTGGTGTGGGTGATAGCCGCCCTCATCTCCTTCCTGCCCATTCACATGAAGTGGTGGGTGGAGAACAGCGACGTGGCCCGGGACTGCACCAACAAAAGCAGCTGCTGCGACTTTAACACCAACACGGGCTACGCCATCACCTCGTCCATCGTCTCCTTCTACATCCCCCTCTTCGTCATGGTGTTCGTGTACAGCCGCGTCTTCCAGGAGGCCAAGCGGCAACTGAGGAAGATCGACCAGAGCATGGGCCGCTTCCAGAACATGAGGAACGGCGACGTCGCCTCGCTGGAGATCAACGTGGGCCGTGGCGGCAAGAAGACCAAGTTCTGCCTGAGGGACCATAAGGCGTTGAAGACTCTGGGCATCATCATGGGGATCTTCACCCTGAGCTGGCTGCCCTTCTTCCTCCTCAACGTGGTGGGGGCCATCTGGAAGGTGGACAACATCGACCAAACGTTCAAGGTGCTCAACTGGATCGGCTACGCCAACTCGGCGTTCAACCCGCTCATATATTGCCGCAGCCCCGAGTTCCGGTACGCCTTCCAGGAGCTCCTTTGCATGAAGAGCCGTTTCGCCCAACTGTCGAACAAAGGTGGATATATCTACACCGTGCACAGCTGGCAGAGCGAGCACCCGCCCCGGAACAAGGGGAGCTCGGAGGAGAACAGCGATCCCGGGGACAGGAGCTCAGAGAAGGCAGAGGGGGTCTGCGATGACCCTGGGAAAGGGACGGACCCCAATGGGAATTGTGAGACAAACTCCCCCTCTGTCTTTTAACACCCTGGATCTCATGAGGACCTCACACAGAAGTTTACACTTTAGCCATATTTTATTATTTCAAATTGTCTGATGAAGGTAAGACCGGTCAACTTGACAGTGTTGTCCCCCTGGAGACTGGTCCAAGGAAATGGGTGTTTGAGATATTTCCAGACTTATGGGTGGAGTGTCATTGGTTTAGGACACCAAAGAATACAATTGAGATAGCTGGGACAGGGTGTTTTTTGAAAGACAATGTTGATTTTCCATCTACCTCACTTTTTTCTTTCTTTTCTCTTGCATTCTTTTGTTGCACAGCCATACTTTACATGGTCTCTAGCGTGGTGTTAGACTAGCGCAGTGCCGTGGCAGTTTATTGACATTAAGTTGTTTTATGCATTCTATAAATCCTGAAAAAGCTGGCTCAATTGGGATCTGTAGACATTCCTTTTATCTCCCTTGGAGTTTGTGGCCAAACACACGTTAGATGTTCCGTTTGTAGGATTTAGTGGCATCTAGCAGAAAGGATTTTGGCAACAATGGAGTATAATGTTCAAAAGTAAGATTTAATTTAGGTGTAGAATCCAATAAAATTAAGAATTGTGCATTCATTACCTTAAAAGTAGCCCTTTTTATCTACATTGGGAGCAGGTTCAACAGTTACTCAGAACAACATTAACAAAGCATTCACTTGTTTTTGATGAACAATCCCAATCGCTATCTTCCTTGTAAGCTATGACCTGTAATTTAACAGACAAAATAACACAATAACACAACTTATTTACGATTTTTGATCCAGGAACCACGCCACTTGACACTCGGCTAACTCAATGCTGTAGTCGACGATTTCATCATTTTGGAGGTACCTCCTGGCACCTTACAGGCCATCGTAGCTTCTCATATACATCACCTCACAAAGGGAGGGCTGATGGTGCAATATTCCCTGCGTGGCAATCTGCAACCTCACTGATAAGTCCCTAATTCCTATACACTGTACATTTAACGTGTGAACCTTTTCCTTTCGAAGAACAACAAACACTATCATGAATCAATCATGATAGTATTTAGCATTTTATCATGAATCAATCGATAATAATGCATTATTTAAAATGTCAGCATTGTTGAATGCTCCTCACAGTTGGGCCTGGTATCATGAGGAGGACATTGAGTTAGCCATTTAGCATTAGCACCACATTGTGGAGTAACTCCGTGCAAGGTCTCACTGACGTTTCTCTTTTTTTCTTTTACTTGTAGATATACATTCCACAACTTATTTCAATTCAACTATTTCCTTATGCATGAAGAGCAATGTCTGGCCGAGAGCCAGACCTGCTCTTTTTTAAAAGCCCCCCACGCCCACCCACAGACACACACACACACATTCACAAATGGCAAAGGCCTCAGAAATGACCAGAGTGCTGTCTGTGTATGCTAATGTTTAACAGCATGTTGCAGAAGGGAGGTTGCTGAGACCAACAGATAGCACTGAAGATTGGGGCATTCTCCAAAGCCTTATCAGTGTCTGCCTGCTAAACACACACACACGCGCGCACGCGCGCGCGCGCGTGCGCACACACACTGAGCATGAGCAACAAGCATGCCATCCGCACCACTTTTTGACAGGAGTTTTAATGAAATAATCATAATGATCATCATGAATCTAATAGATTAAACTCCTGTCCCAGTACGAGTGTGGGTGTGGTGTGCTGGGTCGTTCCTCTTTGCCACTTAAAGTGTGTGGCTTTTTATAGATGCGTATACAGCAATGCTCCACTTTCGATTCATATAGTCCCATCTATCACATCTGCACTTAAACGGGCCCAGTTGTTAGGGGAAGGGGTATTTAATAGTAATTTATTTTACACTGTTGTTGTTGTGCCTTGGAGAAACCCATGAGTTTAATTTAGTACTTTAAGTGCTTACCAACTTCATATTTTCATTTTACTACTACTGCTACTTTTTCTTGGGTTATCTACTGGGAGGTACATAAAAAAGGCAACCTTTTTCCCCCTAAGCCTAAGCCGGTTGTGTTACATAAGTGTTTGTTGATCGGAGGATCTGGTTGCCGTGCTGTTTACCATTCCCTCTGTTTACAGAAACCAGAAGCCATTTCCTTAGTCATGGTACAATCTCCCGCACACACAACAATAATAAACAGCGCGTAGAAATAGCTGAGGCTGATAGCGGGTAGATCTGCGGGTTCCAGAGGGGTGGAGGTGGGAGAGTGGTCTGCCCAGCAGGGCCCCCCGTTGAGATGCAAGGACGGCTTGGCAGTGTCTTTTCCCCGAAGTGCTCCCAACTGCTCGCTCACTGATGTTTCCCAGAGTCCCCTCCCCCTCATTCCCCCCCACCGTCCCCTGTCCCCCCTTCCGCAACACCACCACCACCACCACCACCACCACTCTCACTTCTGCCCCCCCCCCAAATGTAAACGGATATCCAGAACTTTGGGAAGTGTACCTTGCACTGGGTCTCGGAGGGAACTGCGAGACCACTCCCGTGCTTTTCCAGCTGTGTCTGTCAGTTTCCCTTCCTCTGCTGAAAAAAACTGAAACCCCTCCCTTCCCATTATCTCTCGCTTTCCTCCCCCCTCCCTCTGTCTCTCTCTCTCGTTCACTCTCTCTCTCTCTCTCTCTCTCTCTCTCTCTCTCTCTCTCTCTCTCTCTCTCTCTCTCTCTCTCTCTCTCTCTCTCTCTCTCTCTCTCTTTATCTCTCTCTCTCTCTCTTGCGCTCTCTCTTGTTTCTGTCTATGCTCTCTCGCTCTTTCCCCGTGTGTCATCTGAAGTCCCCATGAACTGCCTTGAGCCAGCCGAGCCCTAAGCCCAGTCAGCACCCGCCAACTCGTGATGATCTCCTCACCTCAGTGGAAGACTCGGATGACAACAATCTGTGGCCTCCATGCATTGCAATCTGTGATCTTGCCACAGACAGAAAGCACACACGCACATATACACACACACACACACACACACACACACACACACACACACACACACACACACACACACACACACACACACACACACACACACACACACACACACACACACACACACACATATGCATGCACACATATGCACACACACACACGCACGCACACATTTATCACATGTTGTGATAAAGCACACAGCATGCTAAATGCTGTGAACCTGACCTTTGATATGTATATATCTAAATATCTTCAGGCTGTTTTTATAGAGATATATGTTGCATGTGGCATTGCCTGGTACCCTCAGATGACAGGGGGAAATGCTGTGAACTTTGTTCCTGTGAGGCGCTCTCTCTCTCTATCTCTCTCCCTGTACTGTGTCCCGGGCTCTACTTGGCACCGTGGCCACAGACCCGGGCAATAGACGCAAGCACAGCGTCATCCTGCGTCAGCCACGGCCACTCGGAAAAATAGGGAAAAAGAAAAACACAAGCGCCTCCATACGTTTGTGTATTCGTTTTTAGTTTTTAGTTCTTTTCAGTTTTCACTCCAAGCAAAGTTAATGTTGTTGTTGTCGTTGTCGTTGTCGTTGTCGTTGTCGTTGTTGTTGTTGTTGTTGTTGTTGTTGTTGTTGTTGTTGTTGTTGTTGTTGCGCTGTACGGCCAAATTGAATGTCATAACTTATTTTTCGTTCCTGTCTGTATTTTCCAATGTGCAGAAAATCAGCACAAAACAAGTCCTGTCAAACCAGAAAAAATAACTCATGATTACTGTTGAAGTCATACTTTACTGTTGCAATATCATCAGATATTGGTGAAGCTAAATATTTCTAGATGTTACCACTGATGTTTTGCTCTCTTTGTGTATTGGTGGTGTGTTTCCGGGCCTTCTGTTGTACTATTCCTCACAAAAAAAGTTTTAACATCTTAAATTAACTCCAAAGCCAAACCAGTTTGGGGCTAATTCCACACTGTTCCCTCCTGGCTGTGGCCCCTGCTTGCACCTTGTACATGTCACCATCCATATGATGACTGCTCAATGGCCCGGAGGCACACAAGCGCTTTTCCCCCTACGATGAAGCTCTTCATGAAGTTATAACCAAGTGGGCACGGCCCCAGACACATTCCAAGACCCCGCTCTAGCTGTTGAAGGACTAGCCGGTACTAATGAGACTGGCATCTCCACTGATTACTCCAGAGAATGTCACTTACATGGCGACGGTATGAGCTGTAGAACCAACTGATTCACCTGTTTGCATTGGCTTTACTTGGATTGTGCCCATATAAGTGTATGGATATGGTGTATTTATTGCCAGGGTATATTTGTTCCCAAATGGATGATTAGTCGTTATTAATTTAAGTTGGAGGTGTGGAGATGGAAAGTCATCATAATGTTCATGAATGCAGTGGTTTTGGAAAATGTGTCCTGATCATTGTATGCAATTAATTGTTGAAAAAGTTACAGTGCATGTAAACGGACGTGCTATGAAGGTGAACTAATGCTCGAGTAAATTTGTTTTAAAAAAGAATAAACTACCAGTGTGTGAACACGCTTATTAGAACTAGTCATAGGTAAAACGCTGTCAAACTAATTGTTTACTATCTTTTTAAGCTCTGTACGCACAAGTTTCGTCATTGTTGTCGCCAAGCCGATGATGTGTGTTACAGTGCGTGTGGTGTCATGTGGTATTTATACAACGCAAATGTTCGGCATTTGTCGTGGAATAATAAATTATTTACTTGTTGGAATGGAATCTTAATATTTCTGGGGATTGTTTTGGAAGTTGAATGTATTGTTTTAGGCACAACAAGAACAAAAGCAAGGACAAAGTTCAAACTCAGATTTGGTTACACATATTGAGGGATGATCAAATATATTTGATGCACATTTTATGCTCAAATTCAACAACAAAACAAAGCAAGTGTACAAGTGCTGTACGACAGGAAAAAAAACTACTGGACATTTATCTTTAATATTCAGGAATTTTTTCTTTTTTATTGTATGACATTTTTATTTTGGTGCATAGCTTGTTGGTTAAATCTTAGATAAAAGGTTAAAAGTGTGTTCAAGCCTCAACATCAAATTAAATTCCCCTAAAACTAGCTAAAAACAAAAATCCTCTTCTTGATGATATATACGCCAACGTACAAAATTTGTAAATGCTCAAACAACCACATATGTTGTTGAAACACATGTTGTTGCACTGTCTCTCAGGGTTGTGGCGTGATTCGGATGAGTCACTTCCTTCTTGCTGGTTTCTCATATTGCTCACGTTCAGAAAGCTAGAAACCAGAAACGACCTCTGTTAGTTATTCTAATTTATGCGTGCTAATCACTTTTGCTAATATCACTGCACTGGGAAGATAAAACAAACAATTGAATAGGTTTGAGTGTTGAGCCTCCAGTTATTTTCAAATTTTTTACAGAATGTTTAAACATGTAGGCCGCCAACAATTTAACAATTTACCATCAACCGATGTTAGGGCCTACCATTTAAGCAACTTCTGAGTTTGGGATTGATATTTTAATGGTGTTTAATTTTTATTGAATCAATTGTCTGTACATATTCAGGGCGAGTATTTGCATGGAAGTATGAAGAATGCAGTCTGCCCCCTCAGAGAAAACATTTACCATCCTGTCAGCTCTTCCACTAACACGCGTCAGATGTCGGTGCTGGTGTTTGGCGGTACCAACCACAGGGCCATTCACTGGAGTGTCTGGCAATAGGTTTTCTCTCATTTAAATAAACACAGACGCCAACCACTTCTTCAAATCATAAGTCATGTCCAGTGCTGTTTCTAGTAATGAGCCACATGAGCGACGGCTTAGGGCCCCCAGAAGTTCAGGAACAGCCCTGGCTGTACCTCTCCCTGGATTGGCGGACAATTCGCAGCTACGTAGTGCTGGGCTGAGCTGCGGTTTTAACTGCCTAATTTGGCAGGTTTACTGGCGCTGTGAAATGTGTGTGTCTAAGGTTAGCACGCTGACTAAGACTTAGGGAGGTTTGTTTGGTGCTCTTTCTCTCTGAAGAGGGTCACAGTGTAACTTTTGATATATGACGCCCTTATGTCAAAACTCAAGAGGAAGGGATGTGGTTTCATCTTGTTCAGAGTTTTGTTTAGCCTATGAGATAGTGTACACAATTGGAATTATTTTGGCATCAATGTACACAATTGGAAATATTTTGGCATCAATGAAATGTCAAGCCTATCAGAAAATACTATACACCCCCCCCCCCAAAAAAAGAGTCATCCGGAGAACCCCAGTTCATTGTGTCTTTACAGAAATAAGGAAAAATGTCTACAAATTTCTTTGCAAACAGTCACTGGATTCCACACTGCATAAGATCTGTGCAGTGGAGCTTACAAAGAGCCAAATGGATCAACTGTATGTACTTTAAATTCCAGTGGTATGGAAACAGTTGGTGACGGCCGTCTGGACTGAGTCAGCTGTTTGTAGGATGATGAGGGACACCAGCCCCTTGTGTGTGTGTGTGTGTGTGTGTGTGTGTGTGTGTGTGTGTGTGTGTGTGTGTGTGTGTGTGTGTGTGTGTGTGTGTGTGTGTGTGTGTGTGTGTGTGTGTGTGTGTGTGTGTGTGTGTGTGTGTGTGTGTTACTGCCCCCCCCCCCCTCACACACACACACACAGACAGACGCTGTGTGTGTATAAAACATGGCTTTTGGTGTAACAGTGATCATATTAATAGCATGTGAAAAGCTTGATATTGCGCTCATAGACGAGATTTAATGTTCCCCAGACTGCGCAGGGACTATGCAGAGCTGGGCCCCTCGGAGTCTGGGGCCAAATGTACTCCAGGGAACCCATTTGTCTGTGTGTCTGTGCGTGTGCACGTGCGAGTGTTCATGCGTGTGTGTGAGTGTGTGTGTTTGTGTGTGCATTTGTGTGCGTGCGTGTGCGCGTGCATGTGTCTGTGTGTGTGTGTGTGTGGCCGTGTGTGTGTGTGTGCATGCATATCTGTGTGTGTGTGTCTATGTACATGTGTGGGGAATACCTAGTAGCCCTGCTGTGTGCATCCTGAAAAACAGTCTAGATCGGACCGAAGGTTATGAACTGTGAACTATGATCCATGAACCTGAAAAAACAACGTCAAGTTGCCAAGAAAAATGCAATAAAACATAAAATGAACATTTAGGAAAACACACTAAAAAGAAGATAGTGTATTCCGCAGTAACTTCTTCCCCACTAACCCAGCCCTGTTAATCCATGGAGCGGTCCAATCAATATCATTATTCTGTAGAGCTCATTCTTCCTGGTGTCACACACTAATGAATTGTGTCCTTCCTTTACAGCCAGGCGAATAGAGAAAGTATAACGTTTTCCACCACTTTCGTTATGATTCATGCCTCCAGCTGAGATTGGCGAGAGTGGACACATGAATGAACAGACCAGTAAAAAATTAAAAACATTTGTTGTTTCTTTTCGTAATGAGGAAAAGTACCAGCATACCAAGAAACAAAACAAGTGAATAACAACAACGTCAGTGAACGAGACCGAAACCATGAGAATAAGAAATTAAACTTGGGGATCAGCAAAGTTTCTATTTGAAGTTTTTCATCGCGAATCATATACGGTTTGTACGATTCTTTCTCGGATGAATATAGGTGAACAATTTGTAAATCGGAACGTGTGTGTGTGTGTGTGTGTGTGTGTGTGTGTGTGTGTGTGTGTGTGTGTGTGTGTGTGTGTGTGTGTGTGTGTGTGTGTGTGTGTGTGTGTGTGTGTGTGTGTGTGTGTGTGTGTGTGTGTGTGTGTGAATGTGTGTGCATGGGCGTGTGTGTTCTTGCACAATTACTACAGGGTACATAGAGTGTGTGTGCACCCTCAGGGCAGCCTGTGTCAGTCTGCAGGTGCAGCTGTCTGTCAGAAATCCCCCTGCCATTACGACACCTAAGCATTTTTTTTGGCCTGTTAGCAAACGCTGCAGCCTTCGACTACAAGACTCAAAAAGACTCGTTTGTTTTCAATTTTTGCCTCGAGTTACACGGCCCTCGGAATCATCATGTGGCTGACAATGAAGTGTGTTATTGGGGTTGTGGCCACGCAATAACACGCGGGGGGGGATATGAGCAATGGAGAGTAAACCCTTACTTATTACTTACACTTGCTAATCGTTGTTGTTCCTGGGGTCGTGTCTCACTCCACTGGGGGAGCAAGGCATTAACGTTTGATTCCCAATGTGGCCGCCATTCTAAGAATGTGTGTGCAGAAAAATGGGTGGGCATGTATTTGCCAAACTATTTAGTGCTCGCTCATTCGCTCTCTCTCTCTCTCTGTCGCTCTCTCTGTCGCTCTCTCTCTCTCTCTCTCTCTCTCTCTCTCTCTCTCTCTCTCTCTCTCTCTCTCTCTCTCTCTCTCTCTCTCTCTCTCTCTC
>OLKM01000220.1:80046-115046 GCA_900291075.1 Melanogrammus aeglefinus
CCTCCCTCCCTCCCTCCCTCCCTCTCTCTCTCTCTCTCTCTCTCTCTCTCTCTCTCTCTCTCCTCTGTGTCTTTATTCTCTCACTCTAGTCCCCCTCTTTCAGTCCATCCTAATGGCTCATTTATCTGACCACCCAAGAGAAACCATTTGCTGCCAGCAATCTATTCCTCCCCAGCCGGCAGCGATGCCGCCCTGGGCCTAATATTGACTGGATTGTATTCTTAATAACTTTACTAAGCACTGCGATTTCATCCTCTGCTCACAGCCACCTCTTGTGTCAAATCGGCTGAGCCAGCACCAGGTCTGTTTCGATGGATTAAAAGGTACCATTCTGGGCGGTGCAGAGTTGAAGTTGGCACCAACTATTATCAATCCCAACCACTCTGGAACGTGTTCTCAGGACCCAGCCTGTAACCACTCACAAAACCAGTTTTGGTTTTTTTTAATAGTATCTAGCCCTCGTTGCCTTCTATGACTCAGCCAGTCACAACGCAGTCAGTTGGGGGAGTTCTATTAAAGATGGTTACACGCTGTGTGGGCAGTGCCTGGAGCACGGTTCCCTTCTCTCGTTTGGGTTGACACCTGCGACCGCTGCTTTTGTACTCCAACGGAGGTTTATATAAAAGGAGTTTCAGGACTAATGGAGGCCATTTTTGCCAACCGGAAAGAGTTGCTGCAGTACCTGTCATCCGGAGAACCTCAAATAAAAAAAAACACGATTCAGTCGCCCTCCATTTCCTCCTGTGCATCTGCGTTGCTATGGTAACTCGGAAGTTCCCCCTCGACCGGAGACGCTATAATATTTGGAAGGTGTTTGACGAAGATCAGGCCTACGGCCGCTGTTTGAGCTGTGCAGCGTCCGTCTGTTGAGAAGGTGTTATTAAAGTTACTTTTTAAAGGTTGGAGTTTCGTCAGGAACACATAAGAGGATGTAAAAAAAAAAAAAGAAGGATACATTAAAACAGTGAAGGAGTGTTTTCGTCCCTGGCTTGTCACAGAACGGGACGGTCCAGCCCAGCCACCTCACTCCTAATCCACCCTTAAGCTCCCCTCAATCCTTCACATCGGACTGACCGTATCCACCCAGCCACCCTCCCCCCCCATACCCTAGCATTCCTTGACATGCTTACAAAGCTCAGCAGATGCAAGTCAGAGATCCCTGTCAGGCGAGTAAACACTGGCCTAATATGGTGGTGCGGTTTGACACATGAAGTGTAGTGAGAGAACCACCGTCCCGGGACAACATCACAGCCACAGTCTTATATGTGAATTTTTTCCCGTGTGTGCATTTGTGTGTGTGTGTGTGTGTGTGTATGTGTGTGTGTGTGTCTGTGTGTGACGATGGGTGTACATACATTTGTGTGTGGGTGTGTGTGCTTGGGTGGATGCTAATGTGAATTTGAAGGTGTCATAGTGTCCGGCACGTGCAGTGGAGCATATGTCAGTAAGCGGCCCCACGCATGTGTGTGAGAGAGACAGAGCATGAGGTGTGTGCGCGTGTGTGTCTTAAAAGGGGCGGGAGACCGCTGAACGCCTGTCGCGTGCATTTCCTGTTGCCTTTTCGTCAAGCGGGGACACAGCCAGTCTGGTTGCACACCGCGGGCTTCCTCTGAGGTGAAGAGCCTCTGAGGTGAAGAGCGAATCATCTCCCCCATGCAAACTTGAATCTGACAAGCAACATCTCTAAAATGCTGTGTGTTTGCATGTCTAGTATGATCGAGGTGGCATGTCCGGGCTGCTGGCCAGTAAACGCTCTGTGTGTGTCTGGCCTCGCCACACGCAAGATGTCATAGAGTGACGGCGTGTGCGTGACGACCCCGCACACTGGCTGTGAATGAGAATTATAGAATCCATAAAAACCTTTTCGGGAAAGCGGCATATGTGAGCTAGTTTTCTAATTTCTATTGTCCGCAGTGACAATGACAGGGCTGGGAGACAAACCGCCACAAAACATTCCTGACTATTCAGCCCCTGTTGTTAAATTCATCCCTGCCACACGCCAACTCAGTGGTTTTGTTGTGTTCCCCTGACGACCAGGACACAGATAGATGTTGTTAAACCAGTTTATGGAACACTGACAAGATGTTACAGTCAGAGCAGTGGGTAATTGCCCACATGTCAATGCTCTCCTGAGCGTGTTCCGTCATGGCTGGTTTAATCTGTGTGTTTCGACTGCTCAACGCACCACATTTATGCATCTTCACCCAGCCACACGTCTGATCAGACTGACTAAGATGAGGTGAGGCGAGGGCTGCTCAAATCAGTCGTCGACCACACACACCCTCCCAGGAGAAAGATTTCATGAGAACGGCTTCGCATGCGAGGGACATACCTTTTGACATTACTGTTAGGGTACAAGATCGCCAAAACAAGAGATCTGTGCTGCCCCGGCTGCCTTCGGAGCTGCTCAGGGCTCAGTGTGCCCTTTTAACCATACTATAACCCTTGTAAACAAAATGTATGAGGTGGTCTTAGAGCACGTATTTGGGTAGGATACCCGTTGTTGTGTGGTCGTCTGGATGGGACCCGGTTTTGTCTGGAGGCCGGGACATGAATAGATTTTTGCCTTGTGATCAAACCTCAGCAATAACCTACGGTGGAGTTCACTTGAAATATATGGTGTACGTGTGTGTCTGCATGAATGTGTGTGTGTGTGTGTGTGTGTATATATGTACAACTGTGTGTTTATGTGTGTGCCGTGATGAGAGTGGGTGTCTGTGATTGGTCTATGTATCTGTGCACATGTACTGTATATAAATAAGTGTCTGGGTTTATATGTATGTAAGTATTTGCAAGTGTATCAAAGAGTGTGTGTCTGAGTGGATGCACGTCACGAGCGTGATTGTGGTGTGCGTGGGTGTGTGCTCGCATTTCAGTCAGCTGATGTGTGCGTGCATTCGTTTTTTGCCGTGCATGTGTGCTTGTGCTTCAGTGTATTGATGTGTGTGTGTTGTCGTGTGTAAGCGTAAATGTGTGTATTACGTGCAGTGTGTCGACGGGGATGTTCAAAGAGGATAGCCTGAAGAACAGCCTGCAGTCTCAGGAGAATGGAGAACAGAGAGGTGAAACAGAGAAGGACGGCCCAGAAGGGAAACCAGACTTGGTCTCCTAGTTGGCCAGTGGGCCATTCCACTTACCAAAACATATGCTAGACATCACATTGCCCACAGTATGTTGGTCTGACAGTTGGTCTGTTTCCAGATAGTTTACACTTGTTCTCATGGCATGTTAAATTAGGTACATACCTCATGTATGTTTTTCCACACACTACGCTTCTGCATATGATAACTCAATACATAGGGTTATACAATCATCCCAAAAATGTGTGACCAAACTCATTTTGTTGAGTGTTCACGGAAACCGGGTGTGTATGAGGTAGGGTAGAACTTTGGGAAAATGATATGCACACCATAGCCTAATGTAATGTAATGTACCCTAATGCGCTAGTGCTAAAATCATCCAATATCAAGTTCAGTGCACAATGAGCCCATAGATTTGGCATATACTGCACATTGCAGAAAAATGTGTATTTGGCAATACCTCAGATGATACTTGAAATGGCAGGTCCTATAATGTAAAGAAAGCAACAGACAATGATGTCAATTATAATATAATTGGACAGGCATTAATACGTATATTTGACTCAGAGGGGAAATGTTTAAGGTTTGATGAGAAAATGTTCTCTGCCTTACCTGAAGTCATCCTTGAGTGGGACGTCAAATATTCTCTCTGCTCATTATTTATATTTTGATTTGGATAAAGCAAAGCAAATAATGACCAGCGCCTAAGAGATTGTCATGCAAATTATAACAAGCTCTTTCACCCATATCGCAGCTGACATCAACGTTATGGCTTTAATATTTGACATTTTGCCCCGCAGACTGTATTGATTCATGAGGCGTTCGTGGTTCAGGGTTGTTAACCCCCCCCCCCCCACCCCGCCCTCTGCCGCTACTGCTGATAACGAGTCTTGGTGTGCGGTTAGTATTCATACAGTTGCCAGGCAGTAAACCTGCAAAGCCAAGATTCCATATCCTACCAATGCTCTGAATACTTAAATAGGAATAACTAATCAACACTTAATAGTTTGGTGGAACGTGTCAAACTCATTCCTAGGAAGCAATGCAAATCGAGGGCTGCATGCCAATTCTTTATCCATCGTCTCTCAATGACTCACCATGGAGAGTCGTAAGGGTGGCGTACTGAAGAGGATTGGCCACACACAACGTAGAACTCAGAGTTCCGAGTTCATTCTCAGAACTTTGACTTCAACGTCAGAATTCTGGGATTAACGCCAGAATTCTGATATTATTCTCAGAATTCCATAGTTAATAAGTCTGAGAATAAAGTCAGAACATTTTTTTATTATTATTATGAGTGGCCCTAATCCTCTTTCGTAGTTGCGTGTATTGAAAGCCAACCGGTCTACGACAAATATTGCTAAGATGTCGCTATTACATTACTCTGATGACACATGTTTCATCAGAACAATGACAAATCAACCTGTTATCTTAGTGTTAGTTAAACAACTGGTTGATTTGTCATTGGTCTGAACCCTGGCTGCCTGGTGAAGTGCCAAAAACAACCTTGCAGTTTGGAAATGGAATGCGCTTCACATGGATTGCATTATTCGACTCCTGGTTAAATTAAATGGATTTGATGTTTGAGTCCAATATGAAGTCAACACCATTGAATGCCAAATATGCTTAAATCCCGCTCTTTCTCTCTCCTCGTCCCGAAGTTTATCATCCACTTGTTGCCAGTGAACGTTATAACCGTAGTCTCCGCGTCAGCAGCTGCACTCTGCTGCCCTCTCCCGGCTGACCTAGGAACAACATTGGCTGGCCTTTATTTTTTTTAGTAGAAACACAGCTTGATGCGGAGTGATGTCATTCATACCTTAAGGCATTTTTTTTACTGAGTTGAAAAATGTATTTACAAAAAACTTACAACAGGCTTATGCTTTCTTCAACGGCCGGGTGGATATAAAGGAATCTCGGGAAAAATCTACATTTACACAAGCATACATAATATCGTTTGTATTTCTACAAGTGCAAATGTTTCGGATCATTACAAACAGACACATTGATTAACAGTTTCCTGTTAATCAACCACTTAGGAACCAGGTATAAAGCGTTAAACGTGCCACCTTACAAGCTATGTGTACACGTGGTCTAAGTCCATGTGTTTGTTCACATCATCCACGGTCTCGCTCACAGGCTCCATTGTGCGGATGCCAGCCGGTGCATTGCTGGCCGGGCTACTGCCGTTGTTCACGCTCTGTTTCTGGCCAATATTAGAGGGACTGTCTCCAACACCACCGCCACCACTACCACCAACACACATGCCATTGACGTCGTCATCGGTCACTCGATGGCAAACACCTGCATCTCGATCCCAGGCGCTTCCTGCATCGTCCACATCTCTGCCCACTCCGGCTCCATCCGTGGTTTCGGTGTAGGCCGGAAGGTCGACCGGTATGGAATCGATTTCCCCCGACGCTCCGTGGCTGATATTCCCGGTGTCCGCATCGCTGTGGGGGTTCGGATCGCTCCGACTCTCGGGGGCTGAGTCCGTGACGTGCTCCCTGGCCGTGGCGAAGGACTCGGTGTGTGTGCTGTCAGAGACGGACTGGCGGAGGCGGATGGCCAGGCACGCACTGCGGCCATCGGAGAGTCCCTCCCTCCTCCTCCTCTTCCTCCTCTCCTCCTCCTCCACTTCCTCCTCTCCGGTCACACAGTCGGCCCACTCCGTCTCCGTGTGAGTCCTCACCGAGTCATCCCCCGTCCCTGCCTCGCTGTTGCCGAAAACCTCGTCTTCCTTGGCGCACTCTGTCTCTTGGTTCTCCGCCGCACAACAGCAGACGGCTTGACGGGCAACGTCGCCTTGTTCCCCCGTCCCGCCCGACTCCTCCCCCCCGGTGGTCCCTCCCTCCCTCCCACAACGGGGGGACTCCTCCCCCGCCAGCACCCGCCTCAGGCTGTGGGCCCTGTCTCTGTAGGTGTGGCACAGCTGGGCGTCCGGCAAGTGGTGGGCGTGGATCTCGGCAAGCTTCATGTAGACCACGTACAGCGCCCGGGGCTGGGTCTGGTCCTCCAGGGCCGCGGCCAGGGCCAGGTGGAAGTAGCCCAGCGCGTCGAAGGCGTCCTGGGGAAGGGAGGGGGGTAGAGGGAGGAGACAGGGATGAAGGTGCAGTGGGAGGACATTGGGCTGTGCATCATCTGGCTTCTTTGTGGGGGGGGGGGGGGTGATGGCATCAAGCGGTTCAGCTCTATCAATTTTTTGGGGAGTGTGCGTATACTACAGGAAAAAAACGACATGAAATATTCGCAGATTTCATCATGCATGGACAAAAATTGAAATTGACAGAATCAATCTGTTAGAAGTATGGCCTTTTGACAAGGAACATATCGCAACCCTTTACACTGCAACCGCGTTTATTAAAAAGCAGAAAAAAAAAAGGTACTTCCTAGGAAATATACTGGGTCAGGTCACTGGGTCGTGGTTTCAGTTGCTCGGGCTCGGTTTTGTTGGAGGGAAACGGGGGGGGGGGTTGGTTTTGATTGGCTTACGCACGCGCCAACAGATGTCACACACAGCGGACACAAAATAACACAGCGGACACATTTACAAACCTCGCTGATGTTCTTAACCGCTGATTTGGTATGCGGTTGTATTATTATTATTTTTCTTATTATTAATCCGTCTGGACCTCGGTCATCTCGTAGCTGGCTATGGGGCATGGGTCAGGTATGCCCGTGTGAAGGTGCACCCTCTCGGGGAGTATACCTTGAGCTGGTAGAGAGTGAGGTCCCCAAGGCGTGTGTACACCCGGGTGAAGTAGCGGGCCTGGATGGGGTGCATCATTTCCGGGGAGGGGTTGAGCGACAGGGACTTGAGGTAGTAGTTCTCGGCCAGCTCGTACTGCTGCAGGCGGTAATACACCGTAGCCAGGCGGTGATAGGCAGTACGCTCGTTCACCCTCACCCCTGGGGAGGAAAATGATCAACTCAGGGTCATCACGCCCGTAGGAAGATCGAAAAACAGTTGTAGTCTCATGTCGTGGCTGTGATCCGAAGTCATGTTGGAGCTGGTACAGATTTAGATTTAGATTCATTAGCCTATTTATTACTTGCTGTGTGTTGTCACAGTCTATACAGGCAGTATGAGACACGTTTATGTTAACACAAAAAGACCACAACCAGGGTGCACATGAAGAGTCTGGCTAATGACTTAAAGATCACGCTACATTCAGAATCTGCAGACATTCGGGATCAAACACAGTAACTTTTCATGGGAAACAAGTAAAAGTACAGAGCCAAGCAGCAAACGGCTAAATCTATCAATAATTAAGTAATTGTGGTGGAGAGCCCCACGGATTAGGGTTTATTTCATAATTTCATTATTTAACCTTGATATTAGGGTCGTGTGGCTGGCGATTTTGGAGCACATGTCGGCACAGACCTGTCTTGCTGGCGATCTGAACGGCCAGTGTGGCGTACTGCAGCGCCTCCTCCTGGTCGTCTTGGGTCATCAGCAGCTCGGTCAGCTTACTCAGCAGGCGGAACTCCGAGTGAACGTCTCGGATGCTGCGGGCGAACGGAAGGCTGCCGTCCTGCCGTGTCATCCAGAAAGGAAAATATAAGGTAGAATGATTCATGAATTATTGAACTTTTTTAAAATAAATAAATAATAAAGTAAATATTGGATTATTACGGTAAAATGTGGCAGACAGAAGCAAGCAAAGTCAGCTGCTGTCCATGAGCTGACAGTCTATAAATGTAATGCTAAAATTGTTACACAAATTCTAATAAAGGGCAGCGCAAAGCAATTCTCTGCCAGTATTATTATTAATCATCTAAACTGAAATGTTCTGTATTCTTTACCAGAGAAAGCTCCATGTTATCATCACTCTTTGAGATCAAGTGTGCAGCACTAGAAGCCGGCAACATGTATCAAACGACAGTCAAACATCTCCTCACCCTGAAGAAGGGCAGTGAAGACATGCGGCTCCTATGGCCCTTGAAGAACACGTCCCCGGCCTCCTCGTAGATACTCATGGCAAAATGAGGGTCATTCATCCTCAGTGCAGTCTTCACCGCAGCCTGTGTCGGTGAAACAGGATTAGCATCATGGTGATTGGTGAAAGGACGACAGTCAATCAGGGTTACGCATCAAGAGACCATTATAGGATGTATAAGTGTAATTGGTTGATCACAATGCTGCTTCCCCGGAATTGAGTTTGCGTTTTTCTGAAGAAGCGCAACATGGGCGCAATGTGGTTTAAATTGATGAAAGCAATGTAACTTGGTCACTGGCAGAATGCGGAGCATGTGATACGTCCCTGCCTTGTTGACCAGTGCAGGCCGCTGAGTTCAGATGTTTGGCAGTGTTGTTGGCTGTAAACACAGTTCACACAAGGAACTCAAAGAAATGGTGGCTGGCAGCCAAAGCATGTTGACTGCCCCTCATTGTGTATACCTCATTAACTTCGAGACTTATCTTGATTAATACACTGCTTTATCCGCCAACAAAATCTATTTATAGCCCCATGTTTTCCTTCACCAGGGCGTTTTTGCTCCAGGTTATAAACTCCAGCCATTTTTTTTAAGTTCCTGCTCGAAAATGACATCCCCAAAATGAATAGAGAATATCTCTGCATCTACAAGGTATATTTGAATAATTGTGGTGTCATTATAAAGGGAACACTTGTGATTGTGAAATGTGTTCAGATGTTTAAGTATCAGTAGTTATGTCACTGGCTCAGAGTAAATTAAGTTGGCACACAAGCATAAATGACAGATTTCATTTCCGCCCAAAAAAATCACACTTCTTCAATGATTATCTCTTTGAAATGTATGCTGATGAACCTAAAATTCGAAATCAAATCATAGCACAAAGTGTGACCATGATCTCTGCAAAGTTTGATCATCATAAAATTAAGCAGAGCAAAATTATAGAGGTTTTAGTAAAGACTATTTAGGCGGACTCTCTAAATTGGTAATTTGGCACATTTTGGCACCATCTGTGCCATTTGAAGTTTTGATGTACTGAAAAAACTAAAAAAGTGAAATGTATTTCACTTTTATGTCATTATCTGTGATCATCACATATATTTTCAACAGTTTTTGATTTACTTTAGATTTTTAGTAGCTTTATTAGCTTTTTAGTTTTTTTGTTTGCGTAGCTCTCCTGATGTAGCTCTCCTGAGCTACATCCTGTTACGCAGGCTAATAACTCGGCCGGGGATTGGTCGATTAAGATGATTGACATCTCGTTTTAACCGTAAGAGCCAATAGATGTTAGGGGCAGTATCGAAATGTGTGCCAGACACATGATTGGCTAACAGTAAGGAAGCAACTACAACTAGTGCAAAACCAACTTCGATGCATGCTTCATGAAAGGAAGCCATCTTACACTAAAAATAAGTGAGGTTCACATTAAAACTGGTTGTAAACAAACGCTGACATGTTGGACGTACTAAAACCAGAGTTGTTTGCTCTCAAGTACAACTTTTCATCAAAAAATCGCAAAGGTAAGACAGAATTTATGTTAGTCACTGTAAATAAGTGGTTGTCTTTGGCTTCTGGTTCACTGAATTTTTATCGTAGGGCCATGACCGTGGTACTGTTGAACTCGTCATGGTCTTAGCTTTCATATGAGATGAGACAGATATTTGTTTGTGTAAAATAAAGTATCGGTGCGGTAGCAATAGAAATGTGGAGAGTGGGTTGACTTTCTGATGCTATTCAGATTGATGCTATTCAGATTAGACTATTATTAGGTAGACTAATTTGTCATATTCCCCCCCAAAAAAAACATTTTCCTTTCCCATGTTCCTCCAGCTGTTCCTTAGTCCACCACTAGATGCCGCCCTTGCGTCCCGCCAAACTTAATTATTTAGTCGATGGTGGATCTCTCTCACCTGGAGGTACATGTCCGCCAGCTCGTCCTCGTGGATGAGGTAGTAGATGCGGCCCACCTGGAGCCAGGTCTCGGACTCCTCCTCTCTCTTGCCGAGGTCGATGGAAATCCTCAGGCTCTGCTTGGTGTAGTCTAGAGATTTACGAGATGACCTGCGCCACACAACGCACAGCTCAGTCAAGTGAGTGACAGATTAAATGTGTCGTCAAGTTTGACATCTGCAACACAACCAAATGGGTCAGTAATGTGATAATCCCTCCAATGGCTTAAAAGGAAAATGTCGCTCACCGGCAATTTACCGAACACTTTACCAATGTGGGGATTGTTTATCGACAAAGTAAATCAAACACAAAAGTCGCTTTCACAATGGCTTCATCTTGAAACCGAGAACCAAGGTTATGATGGACACAGTCGGCCAGTGTTTGTCCTTTGCTGACAGCTCTAAAGAAATAGACTATAGAGCAAATGCCTAAGAAAATGGTTATGTGCAGGGAACGCTCACAAATCACATTTACCATGGCTGCCCGGATAAGAGCTGGATACTAAGACACTTCCGGGTCATTTCAAACAGGAGTAAGGAACTCTCCTTAGCATAAAAAAAGACTGTTGGACCGATGCCCGGGATTAAAAAGCCACACGACCATAACAGTAAATACCTGAGAATGTTAGACAAAGTAATAATGGACCAAAGGAGAATGAGGGCTATAAAGATAGCAGATAAGCATGACACGTGCCCAGCCACACACAGCACAGCTGTAAAAGATTAGATCGTATCGCATGGGCACATTGCAACATTGCAGTTGTGTAACTTTTAGACAAAACAAACATTAGTGAGTAATTGAGATTGTTGGGGCAGTACACAGTAAAAATAGATAATCTACTAAAAGGAAATACGGGTTTTAAAGGTTAAGCAAACTCTAATTTTAGCAGCCTAACACCCGCCAACATTTGCATGTTGTGACAGTCATAAATGTTGTGGAAGAAACAGACATATTGGCTTCAGTAGGATCAAGTGTGAGGGGTGTTCTCAAACGTTTTAAGAACTTATGTCACACTCTTGAGCTACGGTGCGCAGGAAATAGAGGGAGGTTAGAGGGGGGAGAGCAAAAGAGTGAGAGAGAGAGTGAGAGAGAGTTGGGGAAACAGGGGAGAGCGAGAGGAGAGGGAAAAGGAGAGGGAGGGGTGGAGAGAGGGAGTGTGTGGGAGAGAGAGAGTGGGGAGAGAGAGAGAGAGAGAGAGAGAGAGAGAGAGAGAGAGAGAGAGAGAGAGAGAGAGAGAGAGAGAGAGAGAGAGAGAGAGAGAGAGAGAGAGAGAGAGAGAGAGAGAGGAGAGGGGGGATGAGACTCACTTCTCTGTGTTTAGTGAGAGGTAAAGGCTACTCAGGATCTCCAGATATTCCCCCTCCAGCCGCTTGTCCTTCAGCTGGCGCGACACGGACACACAGTGCTCGTAGTAGATGATGCTCTGGCCGTACAGCAGCATGTCTGCATAGAGACGGCTCAGCACCTTGGCCACTACCATCTGGCCTTTGGCAGAGAGGGGACAGGGATTCACAACTGTCACTCAACTGGGACCAACTGATAATTCAGACAGCTAATACAGTGCGGTTGAACTTCGGCTCACCTGATCAGAGTATGAGGAAGATTCAATTGAGCATATGGAGGACTTTTACTTTATATACTGTATGTTGCACCGATATAATAATATTTACGATTTTACACTTAGTCTACACTTAGTGTTTACTCTTTGATTTGGATTCGAGCCCTGAACCTTTCATCTAGGATTGAAACCCCCTTCTGACTTCCTTATCCTGTTTAGAGTAGTAGGAAACAGCACAGCATCATCGAGGTGACGGGACATCTACTTTAAGAACTGAATGCAAATATAAAGTTACCTGATCAGATTCTGAAGCACGAGCAGCGACTTAAATCATTGGGTTACCAAATTGGATTAGCTTACATCAATTCAAAAGAATGTTCCCATGAACAAAGGATCGGGGAAATCATTCTGCGTCACTGATGGAAAGTAAATAACTCACCATGCAGGTTTTTGGCGTGTAGGGCGATCAACAGCCCGAGCTCATAACAGGCCCTGGCATCGCGACTCCTCCCAGTGTCCTTGTAGCTCCGCCCCAACCACATGTACGTCTGCACATGCTCCTCCTCTGAAGGGCTCTCCGCAAGTTCCCAGAATAGACGCAAGGATCTGCAGCAAACACACATGTTACGGTCCCAAAACTGAACTTGTGTGGGTGAAATTATCATCAGCCATGACAATAAAAACACATTTATGTGCTGTGAAATAATGAGATGAATTGCATTAATCCATCCTAGGATTAATTCATCCTAATTACAAAATAACAATTAGAAAGAGATAACATTTTAAAAGATGCAATAAAAATTATATATATTATATATATATAATATATATATATATATATATATATATATAATATATATATATATATATATATATATATATTATATATATATATATTATATATATATATATATACGTATATATATATATAATATATATAATCTACTATCTATCTATCTATCTATCTATCTATCTATCTATCTATCTATCTATCTATCTATCTATCTATCTATCTATCTATCTATCTATCTATCTATCTATATATATATATATACACATACACAATTCGATTTTCATCTTGGCAAAACATACCAACATTTAAAAAAGATTAAAATACATAATATTGCACAATACATTATATAATATATTATACAATATCTATAAAATATAAGTATATAGATCAGCAATAGTTTGCTAGTTAATAACAACAGTACAATGATGATTCAAAGACACACTAGGAGTAAAGCAGGGCCTGGATCTCACCTGATCAGGTAGCGTTCCGCCAGGCAGGAGGCCCCAGTGTCGATGGCCAGGCAGCCCAGGTTGGCCAGCGCCAGGGCCTGGTTCCTCTCGTTCCCGCTCTCCCGAGCAATGGCCAGGGCCCAGTGGAGGTGGCGGCCGGCCTCTGGGACCCCGGCCTGGCGCCTGAGACACAGGGCCAGCAGGTTGTGGATCACCCCTCGCTGCGCGGGGCTGTCGGTCCCCTGGAAATGCCCGTAATTCAGAATGTCAACTTGAGGATGACGACGGTGGAAGAATAATAAAGTTTATAGAAATATTACGTTCATTTATTTGTCATGGTTTTTATTGTTTTATTAGTACGACTGTCATGACTACTTTAATTAGTATTGGCAGTAGTTGTTATATTTACTACTCTTATCAAGTAAACAATTTGATCTAAACCACTACACTATCCTCGCCTGCAGTAGCATAATGAGCTAAATGATTGGCCGATGGCTTGAATGAAATGTGAATAACAAAAACCTCCCCCCTCCCCCCCCGCCCGGATTGAAATGGAAGGTGAGTCCACCTGTAGCGACGTGAGCAGCGGCTGCAGAGTGTCCAGGGCCCGGTCCGTCTGGCCCGTCAACACCAGCAGCCAGCCCAGCTGCACGGATGCCTGGAACCCCTCCTCCTCGTTGATATACCCCCCCGTCTCCACTGCCTGCTGGGCGCAGCCCACCGCCTTCTCCCAGCACGCCGTGCTGCTGGTAGACGGACGCCAGCCCCAGGCACAGGTCCCTCTGGGTCTTCCAGTCCCTCCCCTGCTCGGCCACGGCCAGCGCCTGCTGGAGGTACACCACGATGTGGGCGGGGAGCAGGGCCGTGCCCTCCCTCCAGCGGGGGTTCAGGCGGCCCGAGTTCCTGACGAAGAGCTCCACCCTGTGGAAGGCGTCCGGGAGGGAGTGGTCCTGCCTGGAGTCCAGGTTCAGCGCGGCCAGCGCCAGGAAGGGCACGTACTTGCGGTGATAGAGCTGGCTGAGCAGCCAGTTCAGGTCCAAGGGAGCGATGGTGGGTCGGCCCTCGATGTCCGACAGGGTCAGCATGAGGAACTGCAGGCGCTCGATGAAGGGCAGCGCGTCGTCCGCCTTCCCCAGCCGCAGAAAGAGGCTGGAGGCCAGGTAGCAGACGCGGGCCTCCAGGTGTTTGTCGCCCTGCACCACGGACCTCCGCAGCAGCAGGTTGAGGAGCTCCACCTCGTCCAGGGAGGAGAAGGCATGTCTGGGGGACCCCAGGAGCATGGCGCAGGCCTTCTCCAGGGTCTGGGGCAGCTTGTCGGTCATGCGCTGCTTGAGGTACACGGCGGTGAGGTTGATGTAGAGAGCGTGGAGGAGCGGCGTGTCGGAGAAGCCGTCCACGCCGACGCTCATGGCCTCCTCGTAGTAGACGCGCGCCTGCACGGAAGGTTATCTGTCGTCAGAACTAAATATATGACCTACTGGAGGTAGAGGTTTCAGCGGGAAACATTCCACTTCTTTGTATGGAAGAGAATTGGTATGCATGAACTCTGGTCCTGGTTTGACTCAATTAGTAGAGCATGGTGTGAACATTGCTGGGGTTCCATTGGGGTTCAAGTGAGGCAAATGAACACGTAAAGACATAGCACGTTCAAAATGCACCCATAAGATACCTGATCCCTCAACGTAATGTAGCCATTATGGTGGAACATAGCCAGCCCAATTGGTAGAGTGTTACACTTCCAGGGATGGGATTTATATTCCCTCCGAGGCCACTGATGCTACCAACATATACGCTTACAGTATATACATTCCTCTAGGACTGTAGGTATAGCCATGGCCACACATGCAAAGAAAGCAACTTCTTGCGGCCTCTCCTTCATTACAGGAAGTCCTGTCTTAGCACTTTTGGCCTTGGCAGTAAACCTTCAGGCACGGGGCAGAACGTCAGCACAAACCTGGGAGTATTTGTTCCTCCTGGCACAGAGCCTCCCCAGGAGGAAGCATGCTCTCCTGTGTGCCCAGTGCCTCCCGGTCCGCTTGGCCGCCTCGCGGACGCTCTCCAGGTGGCTCAGCAGATCCTCCTCGCTCCTCCCGCTGAAGGTCACCTCCAGGAAGGAATGCTGCAGGTCGTAGAGCGGAGTGAAGTCCTCCTGTCCGGTGGAAGAGAACGCGCGGACCAATCAGTGGAGGGGTCGACTTATCAAACACTCACCTGGATCAAGTGAATCAAATCACAAATTGAATCATAAATCAAGGCACTAATCATGATGTAGTCATTTATATATTGTGTGTTATGCTTCGACACGACCCCTGAAACATTCCGCCATCCGCCAGGGTCGAGTCAATGATCTGCTACGCACACTGACGTTCATGTCTTTGGATACCAGAGCATCTGATGACTAAACGCACGTGGACCCACAGGGAAGCAAGCACAATCCGTGTGTTGTTTATGTACCCTTCAGGCCATGCTGTGAGTCAGCAGTGCTGCAGAACACTGCCGCCATCAGGCTACTAAAACCATCCCTCTTCCACCAGACCAAAATACTCTTTGTGAATACACTTTTGTGTTGTGTGTGTGTATACTTTTGACTCTGTTAGCCCCGGGCCAATCGCGGGCCGGCTGTACCTGGAACTCGTGGTGGTCCAGGAGGTTGAGGGTGGGGTCGCTGAGCTCAGCGGCCGCCTCCTCCCCCTCCCAGCTGTAGTCCTCCAGGTAGAGCGCCGGGTCCTCCTGGAACTCGTCCAGCTCCCTGAAGGTGTCCTCCGGGGCGAAGGACAGCGGCTCGGCGGCGTCGGCGTGCCCGGGCCGCAGGGAGCTGAAGGCGGGGTGGTAGGAGGCGGGCCGCGGAGAGCGGGACAAGGGGGAGACGGGCGCCCGCGGGGAAGGCAGGGAGAAGGTGGAGCGGTGGTGGTGGAAGGACGGCGTTCCGGCGCTCCGCTCCGAGATGACGCTCTGCCGGGCGCTGGCGAGGGCTTTGTGGTCTGAGGGGAGGGGTGAGAGAGACGGGGACCAGGTGGAGGGCAGAGGGTGAGACAGAGAGACAGGGACCAGGTGAAGGGCAGAGGGTGAGACAGAGCACAAAAGGGGGGGAGAGGGAGAAAGAGAGAGAGAGAGAGAGACAGAGGAGCAGGATGAGAGAGCGAAGAGGGTGAGACAGAGACACAAAAGGGGGGGAGAGAGAGAGAAGAAGGAGAGAGGAGAGAGAGAGAAGAGAGAAAGAGAGAGAGAGAGAGAGAGAGAGGGAGACAGAGAGAGAGAGAGAGAGAGAGAGAGAGAGAGAGAGAGAGAGAGAGAGAGAGAGAGAGAGAGAGAGAGAGAGAGAGAGAGAGAGAGCTACAGACAGCCATGGATTCATCAGCAGTACCTGTATATTATGTATAATAGAGTACATCATAAAACACCAAACAACTGAGAAGATTATGAACTCTAAAACAAATTTATCCTAAACAACAATTCATGTAATGGTACCTTGTTTGGGTCGGTTTCTAATGTACATGAAGTCACAATCATCCAATCTGTCTGGAAGAGTAGGACAAAAGAAAGAAAGAAGTAAAACATTTAGTAGAGATTAAATGCTTTGTTCCACATACAATGTTACATTACTTTGCAGACTGCATCAATTTACATTCCTTGAATAACAAAACACCCCCCAAGCTCTTTCTGCTAAACTACATTCCTTGGCTCCTTTACAGTGCACTATTGTTGCATGTTAACACACTGGTTGTGACATTTGAGTCCATAAAGGTAAACCGAGTATTCCTACAGCCATCTTTGACTCGTATCGAATACCTTGCAATGTAGGTGGTGCTGAGCTGCATTTAAATGTATTTTTTCTCCGAAATTGAGTACTTTGCTTGCTCAGATAAGCTTATGAGTCAATTGGGATCTTGAGGATCAGCCAAATGTAAAACAAGACTGCAGCCCGATCTTGTTGACATTTTTCGCATTCAGTTTTGTTGGACGGAAGTTGGAACATAATCATTCTCTCACACACACGCACACACACACACACATACACGCACACACACACACACACACACACCACACACACACACACACACACACACACACACACACACCCTTTACCTAGCCTGTACACAGAGCTGATGTCAGATGAGAACAGGCTCTCTAGCAGGCTGCTGGGTTCGCTGGGCTCTGAGCTGCAGGGGTTAACCTGGGCCAGAGCAGCCTTCTCCTCCTCCGTCAGAAAGACCAATTGTCCGTCTCTGTGAGGAGAAAGGAAAGACAAAGCAAGTATTGTCACATCTGCTCGCCCACTTCTCTGGCCCTGTCTTACCCGGCCTAACCTCCCAGATGCACGCACGGAAACAAGATACTAGATGACTGACTGGGATCTGCTCAGGGTGTTTTGTATGGGACTTTGTGAGCCTTTATGGGTGGTGAAGACAGACTGGAAAGTGGGTTGAAAGAGAGAGGGAATTACATGTAGCATAGGACCACTAGCTTGAATCGAACCCCGGTCAGTAATGGTGGATTGCCAACATAGTTGGCGTGCTGATTGAGCAACTGTGTCAAGGTGATTTTACATTTGATACCTCGTCCCCTCAGAGATTCAATTCATCGCCTGTGCATGGTGAGAGTCGACCACTTTAGGAGAAAAGCTAATTGCCCTACTCAAGAACTTCAGGATACTTAAGACAAGAGAAGCCGATCTGCTGCGACTCCCGAGCTAATGCAGTCCCGTAAACATTTTAAACACAAACATGCATTGCATTATAATATATATATGCTTGGATTGCAGCACTAACATGTGACAACAACATTGAAGCGCCTTCATCTGACCCATGCTGTCAAACAATGTCATGATTTTAGGAAGGGAAATTAAAAGTGAAGGCAGCAGCCTTCGGTAGTATCTCACAGTGGGACAATGTCCAGAGGCCTAACGTGGGCCTTGCGTACGAAGCCAGTTTGTCCCGTGGATGTCTGTGTGCCGATGAACATGTCCAGGCCTCGGACCAGCAAGCCCTGGATCTCCAACCACGTCTCCTTTATTCAGCTGGAGCTCGTCGCGCCCCAGAGGACTGTGGTCCTCCACGGCCACACACGTACCGCTCACTAGAAGTTAACGATTCATGGATTAGTCAACAATATGTGGTTTAAAGAGTGGAGTCTCATGACCTATTCCCCTGTACCTCATAGGTAGGTCTACCTGACCTCACTAGGGAGGATCAGTAAGCAGCAGGTTTTCTTTTGCACAAACACAAACTATGCTTAGGTCTTAAAAAAAAAAAAAAATTGTTTGGTTCCAGTTTCCGACCGACCCTGTCAATTTATGTGCGACCCAAATAATTTTATGAGCTTGGAAAACTATAATTCCGATGCAAACTATTATTCCGTTTTTGTTCAACACCTCTTCAGTCTGTACAAGGATGAGCGCATTCTCTTGTTTTTAAATTAAAACAACCTTCCTATCATTCGCTGCCGCTGGAAAAAATTCAATAAAGAATAAAATAAATTCCCTACCTACCCATGACCTCAACTGACAACCAACAGGAACCAAACTTTTTTTTTTTAGGCCTTATGTTCAACATGTGAACCCAGCAAGAATATCTACCCATCGGAATTACGGAAGTCTCTCTTCTACAATTAATTTCCATAAAACTTGAGCCTGCAGTCTTTTCCCAGATCTCTGCATACCTCTTCCAGATCAACCTTATGGCTCATCTGTGCAGCTGGTATTCAACCTTCCCAAGCGCTCAGACACTACAGCACTCCTTGGCACCCTGCACTGACTACTGGATGCTGTCGAATCTGATTCACTGGTACTTGTCCATCGTGTGTATGGCGTATGGCTCCGGCTGATCCTACAACCAGGGGCGTAGTCGAACCATGCACCTACACCTGTCCACTATGGTCCAAGAACGCCAAACGGCTTGCTACTCCCTCACTACGTGGGGACCCCAGCTGCCTGCTGCTCAACAGAATCTTTGATTGTTTGCTGTCCTGATTCTGCAAGGGTGGAACGAGCCCCCCAGGACTGCTGGAACCCTACCCATCTTCCGCCGCAGACTGAAAACTCATCTGTTCCTTCCGACTGCATCTTGGCCGATGAATGGAAAAATAATCTGTTTTTTATAATGTAGCCGTAAGGGGAGTTTGTTGATTGGAGGAATTGTATGTACTACTTTTTTCAAACGCTAAATGCTCTTATTGAAAGTTGCTTTGGACATTAGCATCAGCCAAATAAATGTACCATCATCTTATTTGCATTATGCATAGAGTGAGGGAGATGAACAGGTACAAGCAACGCATTAGGACAGACTGTAAAACTTGAACTATCTAAGTAAGACTGGGTAGCATAGTAGAAATAGATGTTGGTTACAGCCTGTACGATGTAATATGTTGAAGAGGTCAGCCTCACCAATAGGGTATTCAAAGTGTTCCTTGTCAGCCGGCGAGCATCCAGCCATCCCTGGGTACTTCCTCAGGAACCACCTGACCAAACAGGAAGCAGCGTGTACAAAGGGGGCGACAACGGCACAAAAAGCCACCATCTTTTGAAGAGTGCTTCTCAAAACAGCTTAAGAAGAAGCCACATCTTTGATGCAGGTCAGAATGAAAAAAGGGTTGAGACTGAGAGGGCAAACTGGATGCATTGACTCACTGGTAGAAGGGGTAAGGCAGGGGCTGCATGGATTTGACGGGCACCAAGCCGTGGAGCCCAGTGGAGAGCAGCGTTCCCTCCCACATGCCCTCCTGCCCGGTGTCCCTAACCATCAGCAGGTCATTCCTCTCGAAGGACAGTTCCTCTTCCACCTCATATTCCTCGTCCTGATTACTGCTCCTGCACAGGGCCTTGGCGAAGAAGGAGCCTGGGTAGAACGGAAACCCCGGATCGAAAAAAGTAATTCGGACAAGAAAGAAACGAAATGTGTGCAAGTCAGCATCAAACATAAAAAACTTTGTTTATTCTATAGTGGCTCTTGTCACATTGGATTTCTTTATACAGGGATCCTAAATGCGCAGTATGAGCCAATCCTGCCCGAGCGTGCTTATTCAGCAGCTGGCCAATGATGGATGTTTCATTTACCGCTATTAGGTTAATGCAATACTTAGTGCTATATGCCAGCAATGCACTCCAATAATGTTTTTCCCAGACGCCTTGCTGCCCAGCGAGAAACATGCAAGGTCCATACAGGAAAGAATATATAAATCAATAATAGAGGAGTAGCAATATTGCCTCTGTGAAAATATGTTGTTATTTTGATGAACATGGAAAGAATCGTATCCAGTATATAGTGAGAGGTTGGTGCCTACTCCGGCAGATCCCTTTAGAACATAATCCAATTATAGGAATTCCAGGGAATACACTGGGGTTTTGTCATGGTAAACCGATATGGTCTGACGGAGCGGGAATGAGAACTGGAGGTGTATTGTAGCGTGTCTGTGTGCTGAATGCAACCGAGGACATGTGGCGGTATGTGCATGACCTACTGTTAATTGTCAGTAAAAAGAAAGAGGGACAATTAACTTACTATCTACCATTGTAGATAATTTTAACCCGAATAGGAGCTAAATCAAGTGAGACCGGGGATGTGCTGTTTTCTTTGCTCTTGTCTTTTTTTTTTTACTGTTGGACGTGTCGGTCTAAGATGGTATTATATGACAATCTTTAATTAATTTGAAACAATTTTCGCCAGGATTAATTCAGGAGTCTGAATCTGGATAAATGTAAAACAATAGTAGCCTAATTTCAGATGACTGCATTGGAAACATACATCTGGCAATAAACCACAGATCTAAATCTAATGAAAATGCATAACCTTATTCAAAATATGAATGTTTTACCACAAAAAATACCAGTAGTAACAATGAAAGACCTTTCTAACCCTAACCCACTGTTAGAATCTCATTGTCTGAACAGAAAATGTGTGACCCAGTCAAGTTCGATTTTTGGAGAGAGCGGGAGAAGGAAGCTTTGGGTCGGATCAAAACACTGACGGGAGTGCCGTTGCTCACCTTCTTGGACCACCAGGCCAAGGTAGAGGGTGGCCAGATGCTCCTCATTCACCGACACGTAGATCTCCAGGTCACTGAGCAGCTCAGGGTCCAGCCAGAAGGTTTGGTCGAACAGGAAGTTCTCCAAACACCGTGCTACGTAACCTGGAACCAGACACGCACAGATCCGTAGACATTAATGAATGTGCATGCACATAAAGGGCATACAGTGATTATGTCATTATCATAATAATACCATGACAACGGCATGAATATAACATGCTCTTTTAAGCCTCCCATGAAAGGACTGTGATCAATCATCCTACCTAGTGCTAGGTAGGTGGAAAACTTCCAGACCTCTTCCACGGTCTTGAAAGTAAGCAGAAAGCTGTCTTTCTCAGCATGGACAGACACCAGGCGGGCAGATAAGTCCTGAAGATAAACATAATCCTCTTTCACACCAATCAAATCTAATCTTAATATTTCCTGTTAGACAACAAATAATGAATTAATATATATATCTATAAATATATGATAGAATCCTATCATATTGTTAATATTGATTTCTTTGTTAAAAAAAGTTGATAAACATTGTATATGCCATTACGTTACAGTGCATAATGGATTCAATACAATGTGTAGGTATAGTTCTAATCCCATACATCATCATAATTTTAGAGAAAATATAAGAGTTATTAATCATTAACATTTGACTAAACTGTTGGCCATTAAAGGAGCGTCATCTCAACCGTACAGCCAACCTTAAAGAGCTGGATGACGTCCTGGCTGTTGCTCTCCACCACTCTGAGTCGAGTCCGAAGCGCTTCCTGGAGGGACGAGTCGGGAACCTCCGTGGACCGCCTCCGCCCGCTGAACACCAGCACGATTTCTGAGCAGTAGAGTGTAATGAATCACCCAACCATCGGTAATTTGTCTTAAATGACCTTACTCTTTTCTACGAAAGATCCAGAAAAGTTATTTGGGATGATACATGTTGCATGAAAAAGGTAGTAAATAATTTACAATGGCTCCATTTTGCTTAATTACTTCCCATCGCATCGGCGGATGCGAGATTTGATTTGTCGTAATAAGTTTGTAGTGCGTCATTTAGTTACAATTTATCCCCATAAATTCAAAGCAGCATTTTTTTTAAATTAAATAAACCAAATGAACAAACCAAAGTGAGGCTTATCATCTAGTAAGGAGGACAACCATCCAGAGATCGCTAGTTCGCTAGCTCATGTTTCGCGGAGAGGATCTCGGAGGCACAATCGTCAATCCCAGGAGAGGAAGCGGGAGAGCTTTTAGGGCCCTGAGTGGCCCCTCTCTCTAAGTGGTGATTTACTATCTATTTAAAAGGAAGGCACTTAACCCTGGTCCAGACTAACGGATGCAGCAAACGTGCTGAGTATGGAATAACCTTGATGTATAATCATCTCACATGCAGCTGTCATACAACTTTAGAAGAGTCCAGTTGGAAGGGCAGGATAGTCCCTACTATCCTAGTCTACTCTAGGGCATTGGCTGTTTTGACTGATGTACTGTATGTTGCAATGGCTACTGAGGCTAATCTGTGACAAACCTTGTACCGTTCCCTTAGACTCGTTAGCTTAATGTGTCCCCTGTGTTCCTTGTTAAGTTAGTTATGCGCCCGTGTTCCGGTTCCTATGTGTGTATCTGTATCTCTGTCCGCTCTGTTGTACCGAAGTTCGCAGAAGTTGGTTTCTGGTATGTTTTTACATTTTGTTTCACCACCTGCTTCTTTCCTAACATGCAGTTTTTTTACTAAACAGCAGTAAATAGAGTCAGTATAAGAATCTCTACTGACTGAGTGTGAAAACAGTTACCTGAGAAGAATTTCTCCCCCACGCCCAGTGATACAGTACTGCTCTGGAGCAGGGCTTCCTTCCGCTTCCAGTAGCTGGCCGGCTCACAGCCCCCTTCCTCTGAGTCAACCCCCGGACCCTCCTCCCCGTCCCCCTCCTCTAACCCTGGGAGGGGAGGAAACACAGATTTCAAAAGATGTCAGGTTCAACAAAGTTCAGGTCAGGTTCTGGCCACCTATCAGTCTAGGAATACACAGCTTGATCCTGTTAAACCGTGATGGGGTAAACAAACCATGGCGCCCCAGGGCTTGCTATCTTAAGCGGATGTATTCAAAACAAAATCTGTTCTGGTTGAGGTGATGCTTTGTGTGATGTTGTTGGTTCGCCGGGTTCTGATTGACAATGAGGAAGTGCGTGATGAATATCAATTATAAATCATGCAATACTATAATAAACTTAGATTAAATACATTAAACACTTATTGGATGTACATTATATTAAATTAATCCTTTAGAAATCTCTGATGTAGAAATTCATCCCAAGAATAATGACTAATCATAAAACTACTTGCTTAAATAGTGCATTGAAAAAGTATCTAATAGTAGTATCTAGTAGTATGTTACAGCCAGAACATGAACGGAGTCTCCATCTTTTTCACAAATCAATCCAGGTAGACATAGCACACCCTGAGCTCAATATCGAGTTAATCAATCAATCAATTCTCAAGCAGCTCTCCTTCCACATTCACCCCCTTTCACTGCTCATACCTTTAGTCATGATGTCATTTCCTGGGAAGTGATTGTTGCTTCCTCCCAGGGCGTACGGTTGTTCCCTCCATAGGGCATCCAGCTCCGCCGGGGAGATGTCTGCAACAGGGTCAGGGAGGACTCAGTGGGACACACTGCTAGATCCGTCCAAACCATGCCATGGAAGTGATCATGGAACGGTTCTTTGTACAATCGTGAATCAGCAATACAGCTTTGCAAATAAATATATAATGAGGGACGTTTTCATGCATCGCAGGCGGTTCCATGCCAATATACCATAAACAATGACACCATACGAGTATAGGTGAAACTAGCTACAGGTTAGTCGGCCAATGACAGGGAATTTGGGCGATGGACAGGGGGTGCTGGGGGTGTGTAGGGGTACAATGGAACAACACATCAAACGCACACACACACACACACACACACACACACACACACAGTGGTGACATCAGCCATTCCATCACTGTCTGCCATATATCATTTTGGGTATAGCATAGCCCAGACTAAGCAGAGCATTGATAAAGTACCACAAACAAACTTTAGTCTCTGGGGGCAAGAAACCTTACATTGCTAATCTTTGCAGGTATTAAGAACACGGCAGTTGGACAAAAAAAACAACAACAACAGAAGACAACTTTGCAGCTATAGACGAGACGACACAAGGGGATCACATCACAGCCCTTCAACAGAACACAACACGGCCAAATACTCTGTTAGGACAAAGGCCTATTCTCTCCCATTCCAGCAGAGCACAAACACAGAATGGTTAGCAACAAAACAAACAGCGCTAGGGTACGGATCTGACAGCCACGCGAGCGCCGCCGGCCCTGCCGGCGCGTTGTTGTTAGCACAGCACTCCATGCCCCTTCTTTACCTTCACGGCCCACGCCGTTACCCATGTTTCCTATGCACCTACAGTGCTGCCTATCTGAGTGTGTCAGTCCGTCTCACCCCCAGGGGGGGGGGGGGCCGGTGGCGGGAGCTGGATGCCGGCTTTTTGGGGGGACCGACCTGTGAAGGAGGAGAGGCAGGCCTGGATGAAGGCTCCGCAGCAGGGGGAGAGCAGCAGCAGCGGTCGGCAACAGCAGCAGAAGGACGCCATGCGGGCCGCCAGGCGGCTGCAGCGCCCAGGGATCAATGCCATTCGGTCTGCCCTTCGCCGGTCCCTTTAATGTCCCACACTACCTTTGGCGCTCTCTGTCTCTCTTCTCTCGCTCTCTCTCCGTCCCAAACCCACTATGCTCTCTCTTCTCCCTGTATCTCTGCTCTCTCCTTTACTCCCCGTTCCTCACGCTCTCTATCGTCCAATCTCTCCCCCTCTCTCCTCCTGTGTCCCTATTTATCTGTCTCCTTCTTTATCTATTTTGCTCCCTCTCTACCTCCCTTCTCTATACCACTCTCTTTTTTTCTTTCCCTCTCCTTCTCTCCCTTCTCTCTCCCTCTCTTTCCCCCTCTGTCCTACTCGCTGGCATTGAGCCTCTGTGTACTTGCCTCTATATCAGACCCGCTATATCTTTCCTTCTTCCACCTGCGTATGCTAAGTGTGTGTCTCGCTTCCTGGTCCGCGTGCCTTACCTCTGTTTCTCTCTCACTCTCACTCTCTCTCCCTCTCGCTGTCTGTCTCGGTCTCATTCTCTCTTCATAATCCCTCTGTCTCTTGCATTCTCCATCACCCCCTCCCACCAGCCTCACTCGCTCTCCCTCTCCCTCCCCATCTCTCTCCCTCTCTCATTCTCCGTCTCAGCCTATCTCCCCCATCTCTCTCTCTCCTCTCTCCATTCTCTCTCCCCCTCCCTATAACTCTCTTTCTCTCTCCCTCTCATTCTCCCTCTCAGGCTATCTCCTCCCTCTCTCTCTCTCCATTCTCCCTATAACTCTCTCTCTCTCTCTCTCTCTCTCTCTCTCTCTCTCTCTCTCTCTCCTCTCTCTTCTCTCTCTCTCTCTCTCTCTCTCTCTCTCTCTCTTCTCTCTCTCTCTCTCTCTCTCTCTCTCTCTCTCTCTCTCTCTCTCTCTCTCTCTCTCTCTCTCTCTCTCTCTCTCTCTCTCTCCAGTCTCTGAATGCACAAAGCACTCTCTGCTATTGGAGAGTGTGGGGGGCAGTTTTCTTACGTATTCTTTGTTTGTGTGTGTGTGTGTGTGTGTGTGTGTGTGTGTGTGTGTGTGTGTGTGTGTGTGTGTGTGTGTGTGTGTGTTTGTGCGCGTGCATGTGCATGTGCATGTATTTGTGTGTGTATGGGTTGGTCCAAATATTTCAAGTCTGTATGTCACAACAAGCATAATGAGTTTGTGTTTGTTTGGCTGCCTTTGTTTTTTTTTTTTGTGTGTGTGTGTGTAAAGTGTTTGCGTGTCTGCATGTGTGTGTGTGTGTCTGTGTGTGTCTGTGTGTGTGTGTGTGTGTGTGTGTGTGTGTGTGTGTGTGTGTGTGTGTGTGTGTGTGTGTGTGTGTGTGTGTGTGTGTGTGTGTGTGTGTGTGTGTGTGCGCGTGTGCGTGTGTGCCTGCCTGCCACCCCGGGGTTGTTGTGTTGCTGAGGTGATGTACTGCTGAGCCACTGTAAGGCAATGCCACATGGAGAGTGCTACATTGGCTGCAAGGTCGAGTCCCTTGCAGGACAGAGTGTAGTGTAGCCTATAGCATTAAGCATGAGCTCCTCCAGGAGCAACCAAAACCACCTTGCCATCGATGAGGCTGCAGCCAGACCAAATGGGATTAGTGCACTCAGACAACTTCATCATGGTCCATCAGGGCACTGTGGACATCGCCAAACAGCGGAGGTCGTGGACATTAGGGGTCTCTAGGGTCGTACAATGGGCTGAAATGCATTTTTTTATCGAATAAATAAGGAAACACATTCATTGTCTGGGGGGAAAATCCACAGCAGACTTAATGGTGGTATACTTTTTTACACACATTATGCTGCTACAGTAAGTTAATTAATTGTCTGGAACGCCCAGTCAAGCACTGCCCCACCAGGTATATTATTGGCTCATCTATTTGAGCAGAACTAACTACACCACACACACAGACACACACACACAGACACACACACGCACGCACGAACGCACGCACGCACACCCACACACTATAGTTTTGTGGAGAAGGATTTTTGTTTTGTAATAAACAATGTAGGCCAATAGTCAGTGACATTGTTAATCACTGACTAAATACACTTTATGACACAGATTACAGCCTTGTAAACAACAATACACTCAAATAAAAGTGTACTCGACTGTTTTGAATTGGCATTCAAGAAACCGATATTCAGGAAGTTAGATAAGCTATTGGCAAGATTACTCCAAGGAATTGCCAAGGCAGTGAAGCTATCTATTCAGCGATAACATAACAACATGTATGTCGTGACATCATGCAAAGGAATTCTTTTGACTTTCCAATGGGCAGGTGTCTCTCACTGAGCAATGGGAAATAATTCAATCCTCATCTGAAGTTAACTCAATTTATCCTTGTTGTCAGTTTATTGTTTCATATGATGGGATATTGGCGGTATTGTCGTGAGTCAGAACGCTGTAAACAGCTGGGGTGAGAGTGCTGCATGTTAGGGCTCTGACACAGTTTGCTCTCTTGCTGTTCAACAGATTTAACTCTAATCTAATAAACACAAACACACAGCAAGGGGCAGGCCTGTCGCCGGTCACAAGCTACATCTGTGATAGCATTCAATGCCGTGCCTAAGATAACAACAGCCTTCAAATTCCTCCAGACAAAGATTTAGAAACAAACAACTATTCTTTCGCTGTCACTGGAGAAAACACTTAAAAACCTCAACACATTTCTGTATCATTGTAAAACAACGTGGTCATAAAAAAATGTGAATGGTCTTGAACGTCTACAGTTAAACCTCCCAGAAACCACCAAAAACCGGGAAGTGCTATTGGTCTAAAAGACTCCCACAGCACAGCAGAGAAATGTCCAGACTCCAACTGTGGCACTCAGCAGTTTGTGAGAGCGACTGCCTAGAAAACAAGGTTGATCATGGGAAACATACAATGTTTGTTCCACACAATCCTTGTTGTGATCATTGAATGGACCGGGACTAGCGGCACAGCTGCGTGAGGCATGGTGTCTGTTTGTTTGTGTGTGTGTGTGTGTGTGTGTGTGTGTGTGTGTGTGTGTGTGTGTGTGTGTGTGTGTGTGTGTGTGTGTGTGTGTGTGTGTGTGTGTGTGTGTGTGTGTGTGTGTGTGTGTGTGTGTGTGTGTGTGTGTGTGTGTGTGTGTGTGTGTGTGTGTGTGTTTGTGCTGTGTGTGTGTGTGTGGCAGGGGGGCATGCTTATGACATGCGCTAAGGGGCATAAGAGCAGGAAGAAGATTGTAATATGAGACAGGGGTTAGGGGCACTAAGTTTAGCCTAACAACCCCACCAACCACCACCACCACCACCATTGGCTCACAGAGAAGCCTGTGGTGTGTGTGGGACAGACAGTGCTGCAGGGACATTTCCACTGGATTGCATTCAGACATACGGCGAAACTGCTTAGGAAGCATAGGAAACACACTGGCTTCCAATGTTTTCTGGAACGGTCTACCCCCTTACAACCTCAGAGTCTTGTCATGTGATATTATCATTTGACATAGAGAGACAGAAACACACAGTCTTCATTCAGCCCAGTAAAGTACCACAATACTACAATGGAACAACAATAAGAGAAGAATAAACACCAAATGCCATGGCATCGTAACATTACAGCCAGTGGAAGTCAAACAACATCAGAGTATGTACATAATTACTTCTATACATGTGACAGCATGACCCGTGAGGTTCCCTATGGTGATGAAATGTATGACCACAAAGTCACAGGGTTGTATGGTTGACAACCAAAGACAGGTCTGTTGTAGAGAAAGAAGGTGATAGAGACAGAGAGACACTGAGAGGAAACGTAGGGAACAAAGACAGAGGGAGAGGGACAGGGATAGAGAAAAAGAAAACTCACTCTTACCTGGCTTTTGCGGCTGACTCCCCTTGTCTTTCTTCATTCCTCATGCGAGAGGCAGAGTATGTGTGTTTAACCCTCTCTGTTTGTGTATGTATGTAGGTGTGTGAGTTACGGTTTAGTGGTTGAAGAGTGCCACACTATTGCTGCTGTGGAGACCAACCACATTCTGCTACATCCCTCAAGAGCTTG
This sequence comes from Melanogrammus aeglefinus, assembly GCA_900291075.1. Classification (NCBI taxonomy): domain Eukaryota; kingdom Metazoa; phylum Chordata; class Actinopteri; order Gadiformes; family Gadidae; genus Melanogrammus; species Melanogrammus aeglefinus. The sequence continues at coordinate 108,503 of OLKM01000220.1, forward strand.
TCATAAAACAATCATAATCATATGAGGTGTGTTTGTGTGTGTGCATGAGTCCTGCGTGGCTGTGTGGGTGTGTGTGTGTGTGTGTGTGTGTGTGTGTGTGAGGGTGAGGGCGTCTGTCCCTGGTCGGCATGTCTGTGACTGAGGAAGTATACTGTGACTCCTCCCCTTGCTTCTTACAGAACTGGAACTCTAATGTCTATTACTGTCCCCCCCCTTTCCCTCTGTCCTCTCTCTCCTGCTCTCTCTCCTTCTCTCTCCCTTCCCAACATGCTCGATCCATTGCCCGCTGAAATTACTTTCCAGATTTGAAAGGTAAATTGAGACAAATGGGACACAAGCAACAGAAGATTGATCAAGAAGATTGATCAAAGAAATACTTGTCTTGAATCCATGTCCATGTTCCGTGAAAAGGGAAATAGTTCATTAGAAGACGTCCATCTCTAATTAGCATCTGGAGAGTGGAACCATAGCAATTTCCTCATTCTTCAACACCAGTCGCACCAGTTTGGTGGGTCACTTCAGACAGGTCTTAATAAATCAAGACCAGCAACATTGCTAATACCTGTTCCAGTGTTAATAGCTTCTTATGACAATGGGTCATAACCCACATTCACCCAATGTGCTGTTTAAGCATTGGGACCAAAGCGAAAACTTTAACTGAATCCATCCAGCTCTTCATCTCTCTCTCTCTCTCTCTCTCTCTCTCTCTCTCTCTCTCTCTCTCTCTCTCTCTCTCTCTCTCTCTCTCTCTCTCTCTCTCTCTCTCTCTCTCTCTCTCTCTCTCTCTCTTCTCTCTCTCTCTCTCTCTCTCTCTCTCTCTCTCTCTCTCTCTCTCTCTCTCTCTCTCTCTCTCTCTCTCTCTCTCTCTCTCTCTCTCTCTATCCTTTTCTCCCTCAACATTCTCCACCCTCTACCCCCCCCTCTATCTTGAGCTTACGTCAACCATCTGCCAATACCCGTGCTTATATGCTCTCCACTTCCAGGTAACCTTTGGATACCATTTAGTCCCTCTTTCTGGGTCAGATGACCATCTCTACCACACCAGATAGTGATCCAAAGGCCCTGGGTGTTTCACTTTCTTGTGTTATTTCTCCCACTGCTTGGTTAACCATAAACCCAGTAGCTGATTGTGTAGGATTCCATGCTCCCGCCACACCACAACAAAGGCACCCGCACATGTGATCGCACGATTGGCAATGGATGACTGCATTAATTACTCGTGTGCATGTGTACGTCAGTGTGTGTTAGTGTTGGTGCATGTGTGTGTGTGTGTGTGTGTGTGTATGTATGTGTATGGGTTTGTGTGCATGTGTGCAATCGGCATGTGAGTTAGTTTGTGTGTGTATGTGGTGTGTGTGTGCTTAAGCATGTTGTGTGTGCCAACAGATATGTTGCAGGACAATGCGTAGGGACTGTGAGGCTCAGAGTGGAAGAATGCGACAAAGTTGTGATCAGCTGTCATGATAACGGAGCAACGCCTACTGTGACTGTCAGAGACAATAGACACACTCGCCTTTTTTTAATAACAACAGGAACAGCCGATGACTACAAAACACTTGGGGGTTATTTAGTAGAAAGTGAAAAAGTCTATTTGTAGCCGTATTGTGGATATTTACATTTAACTCAAGAATCTAGCTCTGCCTCTTCCCCTCACCATCATGAGTTGTTGTGACCAAGTTTAAAGACAATGGTCAACATTGCGGTCTTTCGTGTGGCACTTAAAGGGCGGCAAGGAATGATGTCACTGCGTTCTGTCACTGTCCGACAAAAGCAGAGATCAGAGGATGTTTTTCTCCAGTGATGTTCAGGGGGCACGCAGGCTAGATTGAGGGGCCCACATTGGCAAACGAGAACGCGTTCTCAGTCCCCCCTCCTCCCGCTGTCCCCTCCCCCCTACCCTGGCCCAATAGGCCTTCAGTGTTCAGGAAGGACTGTTTCCTGTTTTTCTGCGCCGTCAGTCTGTCAGACAAAGGACAACGCCTGACTGAAGCATGTTCAGCATCCACACACACACCAACCCACCCTAACCCACACACACACACACACACACGCACACACACAACACACACACACACACACACACACAAACACAACCTTCATAACACATACACACACACACACACCCAAACCATAACACAACCACGACAATTGATTCCAGTCATGGAATTCCAAAGCAATTTGTTTTTCCGTATACCTTTATTGATTTTAAAATCGATGTGTTTAAAGACATTACATGACATAATGTGATTTGAAGTACCCTTTCCGGTTAAGCTCTATTTTGTTAGCTACTCACACACATTTTCATCCACTTTCCTGTCTATTTTTATTCTTCGCTATTAACTTTCCTCCATCCTGTCCCAGGGTAGGAAATGAACTTCTTTAAGAGGGCTTACTTGGCCCCCTTGTAATTTGGCTCAGGGCATTTTGGATCATTTCCAGGTCAAATGTTAGGAAATGCCGTCTTTTTTACTGCCTGGCAATATTCAACTGCAATGTAAAAACATTTATTGCAAATAGAGCGGAGAATTGCTTTGCTCAATTTTGTGGGCAATCATATATTATTAAAGTGCATGATGTCCTAAGGCCAGCATATTTCTGACCCTGTCTCCTCTATTGAGGAAAAAACCAGGGTGTGATGGAATGTGCTACCTATGCTTGGTAAAAGGAGAATGTCCTGCTGTGCCCACTGTCATTCTTTAATTGACCTCCGTCATGGAGAGGTGGGCCACACTATTTAGCTAAATCGTTGGGAAATGGGCCATGCAGTGGAGCTCGACATGGAGAGCTCACAATGGAGCACAATCCGGGGGAGGGCGGGACTCACTGTAGCGCTTCAACAAGATGCTGTAGGGCACACTGTGGACCTCCTTGGTAGAGAGGTGGGGCTCACTGTGGAGCTCCATGGTAGAGAGGTGGGGCTCACTGTGGAGCTCCATCAGGGGGAGGTGGGCTTGTAGTTCTGTCATGGAGAGAAGGGGGGGGGGGGCCTTGCAGTTTGCAGGGAGACCACTTCACCCTCAGATATCCCTCTATTGTCCAGCTTCCTCAACTCATAACCAGGGTTTCCTCTTATGACGGTACCACATCCTTAAATCACATAAATACATAAAACACAAGTATATATTCTTAAAGGGGACATATTATGAAAACCACACTTTTTTGGGGTGTGTGTTTTGGGTCTCTGGTGCTCCCACACGCATACAAACTGTACATGATTTTTTGAGTGCGATACGCAATTATGAAAGTACCCCGCCTACAGTTACCAAACGGGCGAGTCAGTTTCTGCGCTCCCTCCTACGCTAGCCCCTAAGAACGGTGCATACTTCCGCAATCCACCAGTGCTCAGCGGCCAAGCCTGGTATTGCAGCTGTTTATGCGGGCTGTGGACGGGTCCCTCGATTCAAGGGGCCCAGAATGCCCAGTAGTAGGTATCTCCGTTCACTCCAATACAAGCGGGGAACAGGAATGTGTCTCCGCAAAAAATGACTGGATATCAATCAAAGGCTCATAATTATCTTTATGCCATGTACTAAAAAATTTTAAGTTTTCTCTTTTCAAAACGCCACCTCAAAGCGTTTTATTAGCCGTTTTATGTTATTATTTTTTGCGGGAGAAGGAGGGGTGGGCAGCTGAAAGGAGTCGTAGTGAAACAAATGTTGTTCGGCCTGGCATTCATGAGGGCCTAGTGCACGGCTCCGTTAACTTCTCTCAGGTTTTTCCTTTTACTTAACATGAATGACGTCGATGGTTTTTAGGCACTGTGGTGACTTTTTATCTCCAAATGTGTTTTAGTGATAAAGGGATTTTTAGACTGGTTCAGCTGCTGCTCAATGACTCACGTTCCTCTGCTTGCGATCATTGAGATTCACCATTTATTGATCCATTTATTCAAAAGATCCAAAGACAAAGAACGGGTGCATTACGGTATCATCTTTATAATATTGTTAATAGACTAATAAACATTTCAGTTGTGTTAGTATTTCATTTTCCATTTGCTTGTTTAGCTATGCATGACAGTTAACAATGTTGGTGTAGGCCTATTGCAAATATTTATGTGGATAGGCTACTCCAACCTCGTTGCTGATCGATATGTAACCATTTATTTGTATAGAAATTATTGATAGCATTTTTCGTAAGTAGTTGGATGGAACCTGTTTCTTAAGCAATAACATTGAACTGTATTGTTTTCTAGGCCAACATACATTTACTATGTTGTTGGTATTATATGTTATACGGAGCGATCTTTCATATTTATGAAGTTAACTTATACTCCGGCGGGGGGAGCTTGGCGGCAGCCCAGTATGGTAACCTTCGATTGAGAAAATTTGGAACCGAATTGCTAAATGACCGGCCAATCAGCGGTGGTTTTCACTTTTGAGGCGGGTTTAGGTGTGACGCAACAAGAAGCGACGGTTCAGTCTAAAACAACACGGCGGCTTCCGTTGATCCTGATTGGTTGATTTGGCCCGTCTATCACCAACAAACTTGGTGATAGATAGATGGTTTGTCCAATTATTTTCGCCCCTTCCCAAAAGTTCTCCAACGGATGGTTCCCAGATGGATATGCTGAGCAAATGCGTATCAATTAATCTGGCGGAGTCAGGTTAGAGATAACACCTACTACGAGTCTTTGCTTGTTGTGGAAGTACCAGAGACGTCAGACGCAGTCTTCATGATTCATAATATCATTCCAAGGTGCACATAGCTTTTGGCTGTGATATTAGATATAATATTATATAAATACCTATGCATTATATAATAATAATTATATTATTCTTATTATATTATATTATATAGATATAGAGCTCCAGGAGCCCGCAAACGGCAACAATCAATTCTCCTCCATGCTGTGGTCCAGTCTGACAGCTCATTGGTTAATGGGCAGCAGCTAATTTGCATTCAAGCGACAAACACCAGAAACAGCGCATTCTGAAGGGACTGAAACCTAGAGGGGAATAGCGGAAGCCGAGATTTTTTTTTCTATGTCACGCAAACATCTTAGAAAAAACATGTTTTCCGTAAACATATACTATGTTCACTTGTTGGGAAAATACCATGTCTCCTTTAAATACAAATAACTTTCTTTATTTAATATCTTTGAGAAAAAACAATTTAAGGCAAATATTAACTGATATGGTTGCCATATACTCCTCAATAATTTATTCATTTACATAAATAAAATAAATAAATAATTTAATGAATGCATACATCAATAAATACATACGTATAACAACATGAATTGTTATTGTCTTGTAATGTGGTCGCTAGATGGCATCCCTTGTTGTTATCATCGAAAACATGCAGTCATTGGGACAGCGCTCAGCTCATGCATTTAGAAGTGAAGGAAAGTCCGAGGGTGGAGAGGAAATCACACACATTTACGATTATATGTGATTCATGAACATTTTAACATATTGCCTTGAAACGTGTTGTTTGTTTCCCAAACAAAAGCGCATACAGCTTCACTGTTCTCTATGTACAATCTCTAGATAATCCAATTAACTAATTTGTCTATACATCAACTTTCCAGGAGAGGGCGACGTCATAACAGTTTTAGGCGTTGATGGAATTAAGGGGGGGAAAGAGCCCAACCCCAATTCAAGCCCATGCGCCTTGACACTTGTGTTTATCCACGCTCAGAACAATCGTCCGCTCCGTAATTTTCTGTCTCGTTTCGCACCGACCCTCGCGCGCCAACCCTGGGAGTGACGTCGCCTATAAAGCCGGGATGGAAATCGGGAGTTTGATAAGAGCGCGCGAGCCCCTGCCGTCCGGCGGCAGCAGCAGCAGCAGCAGGAGCAGGAGCGCTCAGTGACAGCACACCGCTAGGGAGAGAAGAGCCAGTGGAGATCTAGAAAGAGCCAGTAGCTAACGTAGAAGGTGGAATGCGACTCGAACAGCATTGTATGGTCGTTTGCTGTCAGTTTCCTCTGACATTGTTGGCTCGAGCAGAACCGGTGGAAACTGTGGCTGGAAATTCATGAATATCGGGAACATTCTCGTGTGTCCAGAATACTATTTACCACCTGGCTTTTATTTTTCTTCTCCTCGTGTTGGCTCCTCGTGACAAAATTGTATTTGGAAGCCTTGACTCAGTCCGGAGCATCATCTACGTTTCAGCGGAATTTTAACAAGCCTATCCATATAACCAAACAAAGTGTAAAGTGAAGCTTTTCCTTTGTGCTTTATGGGATTATTCCGGAGGAAGCTGCTTTGTTTTGGATAAGAACCGTTTTACATCATGAGTTCCAGTGGTAAGTCCGTTGTGCGCGTGCTACCTTTCACAGCGCGAGCCCACTAGTTAGTTTGGAATACAAAGACAACACACACCAACCATGCATTTTATGTAGGGCTTTGTAAAAAAAAAAAAAAAAATACATCACAATAACAAAGTATCTACTCAATATTTGATGACCCTAGCCTATTTATAGTTGCAATAGTGTTAGCCTATAATTTAATAACTGATAGGGACTGATGCAGAACGGGTTCTTTTTAAGTTGTTGGTTCTGGATTTAGAGGAATCTGAGAATTGTATCAGGTTAGA
>OLKM01000220.1:120046-132546 GCA_900291075.1 Melanogrammus aeglefinus
CTGTCACAACCCATCTTCTCACATCCCCATGTGAATAATCTCCCAGCATGCTCTCCTCATCTCTTCAGGGGCCCTCGGGTCAGGGAAAGGGTGTGTGTGTGTGTGTGTGTGTGTGTGTGTGTGTGTGTGTGTGTGTGTGTGTGTGTGTGTGTGTGTGTGTGTGTGTGTTGTGTGTTGTGTGTGGTGTGTGTGTGTGGGTGTGTGTGTGTGTGTGTGTGTGTGTGTGTGTGTGTGTGTGTGTTGTTGTGTGTGTGTGGCGTGTGTGTGTCGTGTGTGTGTGCGTGTGTGCGTGTGTGTGTGTGTGTGCGGCGGGCCGGGGGAATAGCAGGAGCAGCCGCTCTACGCCTGAGGACATACTGTTAGCAACCCACAAACACTCACACACACACACACACACACACACACACACACATGCTTTAGTGCCACGGGGAAGGGCCACCCACAGGTCTAGAGTCAGTGCTTAACACCTGTGGACCGGTCGGCTGACATTAGAACAGGGTGAGTCAACACCCTGACCGCAGGGGGGGGGTGGCGGGTGAGGCAGGATGCTAGTTTTAAGGGCTCGCTAATGGGCTCATACAGGGAAGAGCTTGGCGAGGTTTAGCGTGTTTTGAACACGCTGGCGCAATTAGGCGGTCACGTATCGCCTTCAGCGTCGTGCATTGTGGGGAATGGGGGTCTGTCGTTATTTGTGTGCGTCCGTGTCTGTTCTGTTTTGAAGTTGTTGCAGAGATTGATTTCTTCTAATTTCTATCTAAGATTTTTTTGTGTGTTAGGCTTATACCCCAATTACCAGATTTTGATAAATCAAAACTAAGGATTGTAAAAAAAAAAATCTGCAAAGGCTGGGGCAAAGGGGGGAGGGTTAAGGAAAGTGGAGGAACAAAGCTCCCTCGCGTCCTCGGACCACTACAGGACTGTTGCCTTCTAATAGGGTTTTTTGTTTACACGTAAGATACACACACACACTACACGCATACGGCACACACAAATGCTAAACATGCCACGCATACACCACACACTACACAGTACACACACACACTGCACACACGCCAAAGCCTGTGTTGTTACCCAGTGGCCACGTCAGTAAATGAGCAGATTACAGACCCTCATTAGATGAAATCCTCCTGGGCTGCCCTGCTCCAAATACCAGGCATTCAAAATAATTGGCTTTGTTTCTTGCTGCTGTAGTAACTGTGCATATATAACAAGGTCAGTGTGGTTAATATAGCATTGGACGACCAAGGGGATGTGTACCCTGGGAAAGGTTTGTTAAGCGTGGTTTCCAGGCGGACTGTACCATTGTCTGGGTTGTGCTGTGTGTCTGCGTTGTCAGTCCACAAAGAGCTCTGCTGCTTCCCACCATTATTTTAGATTATCTTTCCTTCACACCTGATTGGTTTGTTTTGCTGTTCATAATTTACCTGACCTCACAATTCAACACTGGGTCCCCTTCTTGTTGGCTTTTATACACATGGCGGACGCGTCACTCACACATGCACAAACACACACACACACACACACACACACACACACACACACACACACACACACACACACACACACACACACACACACACACACACACACACACACACACACACACACACACACACACAAAGGCAAAGATCCACACATACACAAAGTTCTGTTATTTGTGTGTAAGGATGACGTGTGTGTGTGTGTGTGTGTGTGTGTGTGTGTGTGTGTGTGTGTGTGTGTGTGTGTGTGTGTGTGTGTGTGTGTGTGTGTGTGTGTGTGTGTGTGTGTGTGTGTGTGTGTGTGTGTGTGTGTGTGTGTGTGTGTGCTGTATAGCTGACAGTGTGTGAGTATATGTGTGTGTGCTGCTGCTGCTGGGTTATGGCGACCCAGTGACGCTGCCAGTGCCAGCATTGTGTGTACAACAATGTGCTAATAGAAACCTGTGTGTGGGATGTTGGGAGTGTTGAAGCGAAGCAGGCGCACACACATCTCCCAGGGCCCACCAACGGGCACTGGCGAGGACAATAACAGCTGAAGTCATGTGCACATTCTCTCCTGTGCCCACGGTGGATGGACGCCCATCGTGATGCACAAACGTTTTGTTTCAGCCCTCATGGGCAGAGTGCAGCTAGATCATTCGAAAAACATGTCAGTTGTCCCTGATCTCGCCCGGGGCATGGAGAAGCTTCTGGCAAACCACAGACTCCATTATGAGTCAGTGGTTTTCAAGCTGTGGGTCAGGAACAATAAATGATTGCCGCACTTGGGATGGCAACAATTAACCCCTTTGTTCTAAAAAAAAAATGTAAAATGTATGTATTTACCACACCCGTTATTAATTGTATAGAAAATGAGATGATGGAAAATTGAGGATTATCTCCCTTTCAGTCACGGTAATGATTATGGCATAGCTTATTTTACTGCACAAAATAGTGGGTGGGGAAAAGCACCACCAAAGGTGGATCCTGGCATGAAAGGTTAGCTCAAGCTAAGCAGGCTGGCTGTCCTCTGGTTGTATCTCCTTCAGCGGTGGGGGGGGGGCACTCTTGTGGGACGATAGAGCTCAATATTAAGAAGATGTGACTACAGCCGCTTCCATTATATTGGAAGGATGGCGCTAATCTTCTGTAGCAGTTAGTGGCTGTTAAATCAATCTATACAGTATTAAGCAGAGTATTAAAGCTCATTCATCGAATTTAATATTTTATTTTCCATCGGAATTACAGTGAAAAACCTTTCAGATGGGAATCAAACACCTTAACGACGAGATTAACCTTACCCTCCTCACTCCATATCTCACAGAGGCTCTGATCCTCTTGTCTCGATGGAGTTCGCGATGTGAGCAATGATAATGTAACCGATATAACACGACTATATTTTGTATCGTCAAACTACTCCATGTGGTGCTCCTGAATCCGTGTTAGGCAGAGCGATATGTTTTCCCGACTGGCTGAGATTGCCTTTCACGCCCGTGGGACGAGTCTGACAAGTTAGCTAATGCGTACAGAGAGAGTAAAGGAGACCCATCCTAACCTGACACAGCACTGTTGACTCGCATGAGTGGGCGCGCGAGTGCAAGTGAAAATAGAGAAAATAAAGTGAGCGGGCGAGCACACCAGAGGTTTATAGAGGTGTAAAGACTCACGCCTTGAGCGCCGCAGTTGACAGAGCTACAGGCATTTATCATATTGCCTCAAATCCAGAGAGAATATATCGTTTAATACACTTTTTACCTGCAAAATGTCTGGGTGCGGCAGCACGCGCACAATGGCTGGGATTTCAAATATACACACTGTGTGTAAACAGAATATACACACATCCGATGATTTGTTGCACGGTGTAAGTGACAGTTATGCGCACCTCTCTATGTCTCTATCGAGGGCGACAGATGTCCAGAGTAGTACTGAGGAGAGGAGCTGTAGAAGGTTAAAATGGCTCTAAGAATATTGTCACACGACGAGAATACGATTATGTTCATCACATGAGTTTCATCCTGCTCAGGTGAAACAATAATAATGAAACTATTTGACAGAGCGATAATGTGATCTGAATTGTATCTTCCCTTTAGAGGTGAGCCATCCTGTGTCTATGTAATTGGAAATGGTTAACGAACAATCTAACAACACGGGGAATAAGTGCACAGATTCTCCGTTGCTTACTCCGTTACGTTAAACGTAAGACGCGCAATGTCGCTCGGACGCAAACATTTCTCAATGGTCACTCTTTGAACATAGTTTGCAATAATTACATGCACTTAATTACATGCTTTCTCTCCTCTGCAGGAACCCATCAGCATGGCACCGCCGCCGGGGGGCGCGGTGGCAGCTCTGGACCAATCAGGTGCCAGCGTTGCCGGGAGGTGTGCAAGGGGGAGGTGGTGCGAGTTCAGGACACCCACTTCCACGTCAAGTGCTTCACCTGCACAGGTAAGACAGGAGTACAAGGAATTGTTGGGAAACATGAAAGAGGATGCACAGTGCTAACTTGGGGGATGGGTGGTTGTTGTGTAAAGGTGCCCCAAGGCTAGGGTGGGGTGAGCTGAGCTGCCCAGTGTTTTTGTCCTGGCGGAAAATAAAATGAATGCTAGCCAATGTCTTTCTGACGTCATTTTGCTCCAGTTTCACATGCTCTCTCTTTCTCTCACTTATTCTCTCTCCCTCACCATCTATCTCTTTGTTTCTCTATTCCTCTATGCTTGTTACACACAGACACACACACGCACGCACGCACGCACGCACGCACGCACGCACGCACGCACGCACACGCGCACACGCACACCACACACACACACACACACACACACACACACACACACACACACACACAGACACACACACACACACTTGTGAATGCGCAAAAACACACTCACACGCTGGAACACACAATCATGGTCCCCTTCCACACACACACGCACACTAACAAACAGACACACTCGCTCTCCGCTTACACACACACTCACTTAAAAACCCACTGGTTGAGGGAGCCAACAGAGTATTGTGCCAGTGTTGGGGGGGATTGTATTGGATCAGAGGAGCTGTGCAGGGGGTCTCTGAACCACCAGCTGAGAGGATTGTGTCTCTCTTGTACTCTGTGGTCTAATGAGTCCATCAGGGCCAGCAGAGGACTGCTACAGCTGAGACAACCTGCACAAACACGCACACATCGCTGTGGCAATAGGTGCAATTATTGTAATGCATACATTATTTAATTAATACAGTCTGTTATCAGGCAAGACGTAAATATGAACTTCTATCAAAGGTTAAAATTCTCTGCAACAACTTCAAAACAGAACAGAGAACGGGCACACACAAATAGAGTAAATCTATAATGCACAGTGGCAGTTTTGTGTACAACTGTTTAATTCCAATGAATGCATTTTCATTTCAGTCCTATGGAAATGTACAGCACTGCAATCTCTGCAGGGAGAACTTCTTGCAATGCTTACCTGCCTTGGAACTGTATTGATACTTCTATTTCTGTTTTTAACCATTTGAAAAGGAACACATGGGTTCTTGCTGCCAGTCAATGCTGTTCAGTGCACAGCTGGTCCAAAATCCATGACATCATCCACAGTCTGCTCATGAGAGACGTATTACATGCTCTGTAGGCACATAACTGTAAGCACACACATGTTAAACATCGGTAAACAAACAATCACACGCACATATGCAAAAGGAGAACAATGTACACACGTACACACACACACACACACACATATACATGCACACACATATGCACATACAGTTGCACATACATGCACACACAAAGTGGTTGTGAGAGGTTGCTGTGGCAACGGTGTGAAGGGGCACGGACCCTGGTTGGTGGTTATTCTCAGCATCACTATAGTTCTGCTAGCCAATAGGATGGCTGTATTCTGTGTCACAGAGGAAAAAGAGGGAGAGAACATGGAAAGAGGGAGAGGAAGAGAGAGAGAGAGAGGGAGAATATAAAGGGAGGCGGGTGTTTGTTTACCCTTACATTAAATTAATTAGTTTAATTTGGTCCATGTAGCAAGGCTGCTTTTGCTTCCCCTGTCCATTCAAATATGAGCTTTTTCAAATCCCCACATCCTCATTATCATCTAATCCATCCCTTACAGAGACAATAGAAAATGAAGGTCTCTATAGTGCCCTCTTATTCCTCACCCTTTTGATTTGCAAGAGCACTGCTCCACCCTGACTCAAGCCATGGGACCAGCAACCTCCAGGATCTTGTTTCCGATGATGCCCTCTGATTACATTGGCACTTACATGTAGTATATTCCACATGCTGAAAGCAGACACAGAAACGATTAGCAGAGACCCATCAGTTAAATCGTATGTGTTGCGCTATTGTTATTGTTGATTTACTATTGTAATTGGCGAAATCCTCTCTCACGGGAATGTGGGGAAATAGTGGTAATGTCTGTTTGAGGAATTACAGTATTTTCTGTTCTGGGGATTTGGCCAGGGCTTACTGCTCCCCTCCAGTTTACTGACCTTGACAGCTAATATCGTTTCTGAATCCTTCCTCTTTCGCTGTGAGGTATTCTATCAGTATTCTTTTTTCTTGTTTTTCTTGTTTGTTTCTTTCTTTATTTCACTCTTTTTTTGAAATGGAACATTTGAAAAATGTTTATTTACGAGTCCAGTATATCCACATGGCTGTAAGATATTGACAAGCAAGGCACAGATTTCACTTCCCGGCAAGCTGAAGCATCTACTGGCCCAAACATATTTTTTGTGACCCTGATAACTGACAATAGTTGTACAATCAAAATAACTGATCACATTACACACACACGCACGCGCGCACACACGCGCACACACGCGCACGTACACTCACACGATCGTGCTCCTCTCATTTTGTCCCTACCATTTATCAACTCCCAAGTAGCTTCCTATTGTAGACACGTTAGCCATTAGCATCACTCGTTTCCAATGCGTTGGTTTGAGGAATAACAGCATGCTAATCATTGGTCGTTAACCTCTCATTTAAGACCGTTATACAGCAGCGGCAGTGGCCACTTACAGCCTGTGGAAATAAGGGAGAGCTCATGAAGTCAGCCCTGGTGGGAAACAACAGAGAACCCAGCAGCCATCATTGACAGATTTCCATATCAAGTGGCGGTGGCACCGTTCAGAGTCCCCTGATGTAGAGGCTACAGTGCATGGCAGCAGCTTGGCTAGCATATGGTAGACGTATGATATGGGGTGTTGTATTACACCAGAGGGGCTGAATCAGGCATGTCTGGCTCCTGACACACTGACCACATTTCTGCTCCCCGCCGCCATAGCCTAAATTGCCCCCTTTACACTCCAACAGTAATAGTATAGCAGTCGACCCATATATACAGAAACGAATCCCTGTCATTTATCAAACCACCAATCTGCTCGCTGGGCTTGTTAATTATTGAAGAGTGAAAGCAGATTTTTTTTCATTTGGAAAAAGAAACGACACAAAGCAGAAACAGAAAGACAAATGCGCTTTGCTTACTTTGGTAAACTAATGGGGTCTGCTTTGGGGATGGAGTTGTGACCGGTTCTGACCAGAAAATTGAGTCTTTCGCTGCTGTTTCTGGCACTGATGACCTCCGTCTGCACGGCCATCAGCTCCCGTCACTCTTGCAGTGAGTTGATGACCTCACCACTCCATTACACTTACACAAGTGAGAGATCAGGACAGAGTGATGGAGAGAGAGAGGGTAAGACGGATATAGAGAGATGTAGAGATAAAGAGTGAAAGAGAGAGAGAGAGAGAGAGAGAGAGAGAGAGAGAGAGAGAGAGAGAGAGAGAGAGAGAGAGAGAGAGAGAGAGAGAGAGAGAGAGAGAGAGAGAGAGAGAGAGAGAGAGAGAGAGAGAGAGAGAGAAGAGAGAGAGAGAGAGAGAGAGAGAGACAGAGACAGAGAGAGAGAGAGAGAGAGAGAGAGAGAGAGAGAGAGAGAGAGAGAGAGAGAGAGAGAGAGAGGGGGATAGAGAGAGAGAGAGAGAGAGAGAGAGAGAGAGAGAGAGAGAGAGAGAGAGAGAGAGAGAGAGAGAGAGAGAGAGAGAGAGAGAGAGAGAGAGAGAGAGAGAGAGAGAGAGAGAGAGCAAGAGAGAGAGCAAAGACAAACAAAGGAAAGGAGAGGGAAAGTGACCTATCTAGGATGGAGAGAGACGGAAAGCGGAAGAAAGAGGAAAGATAAAGAGAGAGGGACAAAGAGGGAAAGGTACCATGGAAAAAAGGAACGGGGTGGCAGAGAGGATAAGGAGGGGGGGGGGGGGGGCGGGGTTCAATGAAGCCGGGCTTCCTGTAGCTATGGCAACCACTGCCACGCTCGTCCAATCACCACGCCAACAGCCCGGTTGCTAGGGAGACATTCCGGTGGAGGAAAGGGCTCCGGCGGGAGGCCTCAGCAGCACCCGGATGTGCGGGGTGGGACCCCCCTCCCCCCACACCGTGTTTGTCTGGATCCTGGATCCAGCATCCACATCCTGAGGGACTGGTACACATCAGCGCTCGGCTTGTTATCTGGGAGCATGATTTTGTGTTGGATGCGATGATTTTTATTACACCATTAAATCCATACGCTTTGGTTCATAAACAGCCAGGCATTAAATTAGCCTTTTTTTTTTAAGGCTGGTCCATTTGTGTGTGTGTGTGTGTGTGTGTGTGCGTGTTTGTGTGTTTGTGTGTGTGTGTGTGTGTGTGTGTGTGCGTGTGCGTGTGCGTGTGTGTGTGTGTGTCGTGTGTGTGTGTGTGTGTGTGTTGTGTGTGTGTGTGTGTGTGTGTGTGTGTGTGTGGTGCGTGTGTGCGTGTGCGTGTGCGTGTGTGTGTGTGCGTGTGTGTGTGTGTGTGTTCAGGAGTTTAAGAGTCATTAGCTCTGAGGTGATTACAAAAAAAATGTGTGTGGCACTGGTATATACACACCCACCCGACCCCACAAACACACCAGCACTCTAGGTGAGCAGGATAATTAGTGGGGATATGCATTTCTGTCAAAAATACTATTCAATATTCGCTGAAGTATATGAATAATATTCGAAAAACGGTCAATCAGGAAACCCCCACACACGCACGCACGCACACACACACCTCGTATACACGCACACACAATGACACAGGGAGAGGCTTTTCTGATTTGTATGAAATCAACCTGTTTATTTCAACAACTGCGCCATCCAAATCAGAATTACTTCAACGTGGGCTTAGGAAGATAGGCCTACATGCACCGAAAACAGATCGCTGTTTATTTGACTGAACACAGCCTGCATGACGGTGAACTACACACGTCTGTAGCGTGTGGTTGTGTGTGTGTGTGTGTGCATGTGTGTGTGTATGTGTGCGTGGTTGATGGGTACACCCAGCCTGTGTGGTCCTGAGTGGACCTTGGCATCTGGTGTCCTCAGCCAGCCAGAGGGGCCCTTCCTACGCACTGACTCACAGCTCCTACTTAAAGGGCCCCTTCCGTACCACCAGGTGTGATATTGATTGGCCATTAAAAGCAATTCCAAAACCCGACCATATAGTGACATCCCACGAGGGAGTGTCCACCCAGACTTATGATGGATAGCTCAGCCTGCCAGTTGGTGCCATCCACTGGGTAGGCTGGGAGGTTCATCCATCATACATCTGATTAATAGACATCACACCTGCAGGAAAAATAGAAGCTCTTTGAAGAGCCACATACAGATTAATTTGGTTGATTCATTCAGAATTGTGTGCCCATAGACACTTAAAGGCACTGGTACTGTTTGTTCTGTTTACAATTTGGTCCATACTTTCCACACACACAAATGAACTCTTTAATTTTAGATACCCTGTACCTCATCAATGTCCCATGTATCTCGGTGCGAATTGAAATGGGTATATATGAACTGTGTCTGAAAACCCAGCTACTGTTCTTTGGGCCGATGGAGGAAGCACTTTATTTTCTCTGACAGGTCCTCGCTGAGTGATGAAGTAGAAGGAGATCCATCCTACCTGCTTTTTTAGGCTCATGGAGCGTGAAAGTAACGAAGGACATATTCTGAGACAAATTCTATGCAACCGTGATATACCATTCTATCAGAAAAACGCAGATCCCGACTGGGAATGTACACAGTATTTCTTGTTTTTTAGTCTTTGTGTGTGTGTGTGTGTGTGTGTGTGTGTGTGTGTGTGTGTGTGTGTGTGTGTGTGTGTGTGTGTGTGTGTGTGTGTGTGTGTGTGTGTGTGTGTGTGTGTGTGTGTGTGTGTGTGTGTGTGTGTGTGTGTGTGTGTGTGTGTGTCGCGCGCGCGCGCGTGTTTCCCGACAACATGCACGTAGCATCTGAGCTAAGGCGATTGGCATTAGCAGCAGCATAGTGTTGACAGCGGCATAGAAAGGATTACAGGGGACAGGCAGGTTCCTGCGCCCGGCTGTACAGAGACGGCTAATTTATCTAATTGCTCGTTATCATGAGCTAACAGCTTTATAATAGGCAGTTTGGTGGGCGAGGAAAAGGAACATGCGACAGTGAAGGAATGGCTGATGTTACTCCGATTAATACGTCAAATTTAACCTGTTGTGACATTTTGTTCTATTTTCTAAGTGTTGCCGATAGAAAGTTCTCAATCCGAAAAACTGAAACTTTATTGTTGTCACAACGTGATACGTATGCTGATAAAGTCTCCTGCTGTTTTTCGTTCTTCCGCGCTGAACAAAATTCTGGATAATGATTACGTTTCGCTGGAAACCAAGCCATCTGCAAAGTAAAAACAAACTAAGACACATCCAATCATCCAATCCAATCCAATCCACTTTAATTACAAAGCCTGCGTCCCGAATAATTCTCTACGTTTCAGGAGAGGAGAAGATGAACCGAGGAGTGGTGGAAGCTCACGGTAAAAAAGGGCGTGGCTTGAGATCAAGTCGGAGGCAGGGTGAATGAAAGAATATTATTTATGATTTATGGTTTATTTAATAGGGACAGATACAGTGTACATAGACAAACTGAGAACACTGAGAATAGTGTTTATAGCGGAGGCTGATTTGCATCACCCGACCCTAGAAGGGCTTTAGTGAAAATAAAACGAATAGCAGCGAGATGCAATGAAGCACAAGGAAAAGAAGAAAATAAGTACAACAAGATACAATAAAACACATTGGTAGTAACATAGCTACAGACAACTAAACATGAGTACATGTAGAGGCACTCTATGGATTTACGGTAATTACTTACTGGTTGTGCTGGGACCAGGTGGTTAAACCAGAGGACAGATGTGAAAGCATCATTGAGTTTAAGTACAGCAAGGCACATTCAAATGTCAAGCAATTCCTTATCATCTTGAAACAGCTATGGTTAGCCTTAATCGTTTTTGAAAGACTTTGAAAATGTAACGGAAAATCTAAAATCATCCCTAAATACTTCACCTCTGTTACTTGTTCATGGGATCATCTTTAATTCTAACAGTCCATAGATGAGAGCGGAAGGGGGGTGAGGTGGGGGGTAGGGGGGGGTACTGGTATTTTAGGGACACAAGCCCTGGCCGGCACTGAGCAGAGAATTTTAATTGCATCTGCTTGCTGATAAATACCAAATCATTCAGCACCCCCCCTTTGGAGGGCTAATCAGTACATTTATAATGACCACAGCTGCACAGATGCCACCCTACATGCTAACCTCTAATCAGCAAAAAGAAACTCATGCAGGAAAGAAAGGGACTGGAACGCCATCTTCCCACTGACTCCTAATTAGTCTGCAACCCTGGAAGTGATTCAAATAAAGATAAAGATCCCACAATTAGCAGATATGATGTTTAGTCCAGTTCAGCAAACGTAAATGGATATATCCATCAGCAGGGTTCGAATCATGTAATCTGAAGTCCAATCAAATAAGAGGTCCTTTGTTCTTCTCGACTAAATATTCTAGAATAACCAAGCAACCAGTAATTACTGTTTGAATGAGTGAGTGTGGTGGCATTGAATGTGCGTTACATCATGTGAAACCCTCCAATAGGTGACATATTTACATTAAAGTTTGCGTTTGAGAATTTTGCCTTGCAGGACGTGTTTTTTTCCCAGCAAGAAGCTGAAGTGAGCTACTCATAAGTGAATGGACTGTTTATGCTCAGGGTTATAGAACAGGCTTGACTAGTCCTGCAGGAGTAGCATGGGTTCATTCCCACACCATATGTTACCGGTTGTGTTTTGGCAATCCGTGCCAAGCCAAGTCATGTCTCTCACATGTACCCGCAGTATGAGCGTCTGTCCCCGCCCAAACCCTTGCTGTGCGGGTGAATGCAGTGCTACAAGGCTGGAGCAGCTGAGAGCGGATTCATGGTTAACTTACCAAGGTAAACGTTGCTGTTTGTTGTGCTAACAAAACAGCAGGATTTCTTTTAAATAAATATTTCAGATTTTTTCGATATTGTACAAATGTACTCTAACTCTAACCCTAACCCTGAGACTAACGTCTAGCAATACAAACTTGAATTGGCATAATTGTGGTTGTTAATTTAGTAAATCACACTTTCAGTTTTAATTGATCTACATGTTCTTGTGTGAAAATTCTGGGTTGCGAAGTGTGCAACCCAACAAGTGAGAAACTCAACAAGTGAATTCATTGATGCCAACCCCGTAGGACGGGGTTGGCATCAATGAATTCACTTGTTGAGTTTCTCAGAATTACAGAAAACAGTTTTCAGCATCTTCCCCAACCCATGTGATTCATCCAATGTTGTTCATCCCATCTTATTCATCCCGTGTTCTTCGAGAGCACACATTTAACTCACCTCTGGCATTATTGCAGGAGGAGGAGAGAATTAAACTAACTAAGTAACACCAGAAGCTGCTCACCAGCGAGAGTTGGGGGCTCTGCTGTCTCTAGGGCAACTGGGGAAGGTTTAAATCGCCTGGCAACCGGGAAAAGGGGGCCGTCCTTCAAAATAGAGTCAGCCAATCATCTGGTCCGAACACACACAATGTGATTAGCTGGAACAGGTGAAACATTCCGACAGCCCATCCAATCCGGCCGCACGATACCACTTGGCTGGCTGTGCTTTGGCCTTATGCTAATCAGATGCATTAGGATAATTT
>OLKM01000220.1:135046-146428 GCA_900291075.1 Melanogrammus aeglefinus
CACCCAGTGTCTCTCTCTTTCCTTCCTCCCACGCTTATGGTCTGCTGGTCTGGTGTGTGTGTGGTTGTGTGTGTGGTTGTGTGTGTGTGTGTGTGTGTGTGTGTGTGTGTGTGTGTGTGTGTGTGTGTGTGTGTGTGTGTGTGGTGTGTGTGTGTGGTTGTGTGTGTGTGTGTGTGTGTGTGTGTGTGTGTGTGTGTGTGTGTGTGTGTGTGTGTGTGTGTGTGTGTGTGTGTGTGTGTGTGTTTCAATGTGTGTAAAGAGGACTTGACCTTCACGTGATGCTATCAGGCCTCAGGTCATGGCTCCTGTGCCGCTAGCCTCATCGCCCCCCCCCCCCCCCAGAGGTCATAAAATCCTCCAGCTCCTCCCTGTCTTCCCCATACAGTCGACCCCGTCATGAGGGGAAACAAGCCCTGCCACACAGTCTGCTGATCCCTTACAACAGACCTAGTGATCTAGCGTTACACCCACTGGGACTGACTTCCGCTTGCAGGGGCAGAACGCGCTTGTGGTTGGACCGTGTCGGCGTAAAGTAGCCTGTAGTTGCACACAGACACACACACACACACATGCACCCTCAGACAATATCCATGGACACACACACACACACACACACACACACGTCTGTGTCACAAACACAAACCACACAACACACACAAACACCCACACGCACCATCGGAGGACCACACCCACACCCACACAGATAATCCGGTTGTCTGTAATTGTAACTCACCCCCTCAAACGCCTCACCATTGTTGTTAATGAGTCAGTAGTCTGCCTGTAAAATGTCTTTAACAGCTGATACTGCCATAGCTCCCTGAAAACCAATGCAGTGTGCTGGCTCACTACCATGCCAAGTCAATCGGCTATGGAACTGCAAATTTCGGCCGATACAGCAAACTGACACTCGACACTCAAACACACATTTCTCAACCTGCAACGGGGAATGGGTGTGTGTTGTTTGACAAGGCGAGAAGATGGAAATCTTATGAGCGATGTCCTCCTTTGAAAACTGTTGGCAGGTTTTCTGAATAGCGTGAGACAGTGAAGGGTAACAGGACAAATGGGTGGCATGTCCAAGTAATGGCCTTCTTAATGGAATTAACTGTAGTGCTGACTTCTGTTTTTTCATCCACATCTGGAGCCAAGCAAACACACGATACTAAACACTTTTCTACTCTACGCTTTGCCCGTTCTCTCTTTTTTTCTCTCGCTCGCTCTAGTTTTGTCTCTTTTACTTATCTCTCTCTTTCATTCTGTTCCTCGCTCTCTTTCTCTTTCTCCCTTTATCTCTTAACTCATCCTCAAGAGAATGAGGGATGCTCCGCTGAGCAGATTGACCTTCAGTGGATCAACGTAAAATCAAATTATAAGACCGGAAAAAAATATTTAGGATCAACGGTTTCTATTCTATTCACTGTGGCCTAATCTGGCGTCGTCTGTATTATCATTTTGACATTTTTGACTGATGTGCACTGCTGAAACAGCTTAGTTTATCACACACACACACACACACACACACACACACACACACACACACACACACACACACACACACACACACACACACACACACACACACACACACACACACACACACACACACACATCACACACACATCACACATATCAATCAATGTGTTTTATTGACCTCTCTCTTCTCTCTCTTTTCTATCTCTAGTGTGCAACTGCGACCTGGCCCGCTCTGGATTCTTCCAAAAGAAGGGCGAGTACGTGTGCACGGCGGACTACCAGAGGCTGTATGGCACCCGCTGCGACCGCTGTGACGGCTTCATCACCGGGGAGGTGGTGTCCGCACTGGGCCGCACCTACCACCCCCGCTGCTTCGTCTGCAGCCTCTGCAGGTACAATGCCCCGCCCGCACGCGGACACACACACACACGCACATGCATGCACAGGCGTGCGGTGGTGCACGGTGGGAGGATGTCGTCGACGCACTAAATCACTTTCGTTTGCGTGCAAACAAGATATGGTGGCAGTGCGTATCTTAAAACCCACTTGCTTAAACGTGCACTTTACCTGTCCACGTTTTTTAAGGTTAAGTTTTTATGGTCAGAAGACAAAATTTGAGCCATGTGTGACACAACCAATGATGCAGATAAAACATAATTCACAATTGTATTTTTCTGATCTGTTGAGATCTAACTTGACCTTGCAAGTTGTGTGTGCACATGTGTGTGCGTGTGTGTGTGTATGTGTGTCTGTGTGTGTGCGTGCGTGCGTGCGTGCGTGCGTGCGTGCGTGCGTGCGTGCGTGCGTGCGTGCGTGCGTGCGTGCGTGCGTGCGTGCGTGCGTGTGTGTGTGTGTGTGTGTGTGTTGTGTGTGTGCGTGCGTGCTTGTGTGTGTGTGTGAGAAAGACATACGTGAGTAAGATTTATGTTTAGATGGTAATGAGGCACAGAATTGACCAGTCATTAAGGAAAGTGGCTCCTTAGAGATTAGAAAGGGGTGTAGGACAAGGAGAGAGGAGATGAGGTGTCAAAGGAAGTGATTTATGAAAAGCGTGACTAGTGGAGGCTGAGCGTGCAGTGTTTTGACAGAAATACACAGTTGATTTTGGACCACTGCGGAGGTCAAGACTATGGATTTAATATTCATACTGCTTTCAATAATTGTTTTGTCTGATTTGACGTGTCAGATATACCATGTAAGGTGTTTACTATTTGACATTGTGATCTCAGCTATCTGTATATTTAGTTGAAGCAATAATGGATGGGATAAAGCCGATTATTCACCTCATCTTCATCATTCTCCTGTTCATCATTGAACTCCACCAACAATAACAATCTGTGAGGGTCACTATCTACGTTTGTTTTTGTTTTGTTTATAGAATAAGGGTTAGAATAAGAGTAGCATAGTAGCAGCTTGTGTAAGGGCTTGCGGCAAACTTTCATGTTTCCCATTGAGCACTGGTGTTTCTCTAAAACCATCTGCCCAAACAGAACCACATGGGAGTGCCTCTGAGGCCCAAAATAACCCCACTCCTGTGGCTGGGACAGGGCTTGGGCGGGGTGGGGACGAAGAACTACGACAGTCACATCAAATATGTAAACCGGCTGAATTTTTTAAGTACAGAGGGAGGCTGACAAGGCAAGATGTATCAAGAAAGAGCAAGAGCTACACACATTGACCCAAAAGTCAAACAAGTACACAACCACACACAGAGACACACACAGACACACACAAACAAACACTGTTTTCTCTGTAGCATAACAACTGCTAACGCTACATCTGTGTCATCTCCGGTAACATGCAACAAATAAATGAATAATGAAATTAAAGTGTCGAGTGAAACATGGACACTGATATATAATGCTGGCTCAGTTAAACAAATACCGAGGTCTTCTGCTGTCATCAGTTGAGGGACCTTAGAAGACAAAAAATGTAGTTTAACAACAAGGGACCTTATGTCAAGTAATAACCAGGGACCGTAAATATTACAGTTGAAAGGTCAGAGACAGAAAGACACAATTCAAATGGGATCTCTTAGTCTTTGTCTTTTTGTTATTTTTGAGGTATACATACGTGCGTGCGTGTGTGTGTTTGTTGTGTTACAGGTAACACAACAACACGCACGCACGCACGCACGCACACACACACACACACACACACACACACACACACACACACATTGTTATTTATACTGTTTCTGTGACCAGTTGAGAATGGCTGAGCAAATACCAAACAAATTAATATAATTAATTGCATTTTTGAATAGATTAGGAAAAAAAAATGAAAACAGCACACATTTAAGCCCTAATTTGTTCATGTATACACTTCTAACACTTGTTAATCATTCCATACTCATAATGTATGTATATGCATGCATCTGTGTGTGTGCATGTACGTGTACAGTGCACACACACACACACCTACTAGCTTCCACGCGCCACCACCGTGCACTGAGTGTGTGCTCCACTGGAGTCTCTCTCCAGCTCCCTCAGGGGCTTGGCAGTGGAGCGGTGGGGCTAACAGGATTATAGCCTGCTAGGTCCCCTTAAACAGCCCTACCTAAGCCTTTTAGCTACCCCCTTTCACGCTGTTCACCTCCACACTCAAAAAGGAAAATCAATCCAGCCTCTTCACAAAAAAACACCCTGGAAGAATAAGACAAAAACAGACAGACCATTCAATCGTAATGTGCTTGATCTAATCCCATAGAAGCTGTTTGGTTGTCAACAATCTGGAGAGAGAGACAGAGAGGGAGGGAGAATGAAAGAGAACGAGAGGGAGACTTTGTGCGTGTGCGTGTGTGTGTGCGCGCGCGCGGTGTGTGTGTGCGTGACGTGTGTGTGTGTGTGTCTAAGCCTTTACGTGTGTGCAATTTCTGACATGCATTTTGTTTGTTTGTATGCATGCATGTGTGTTTTTGTGTGTTTGTTTGTGTTTGTATGTGATTAGCTCTTAAGCCGGGTAATGTCAGCCACGACCAGGGGATAGAAGCCATGTCCTGAACCCAGGGGGTGATGTGTGTAAAGCCTGAGCCAAAGAGAAGTCATTCAAACACAGAGCCTGTTTTTTAGCAGAGCCATACAGGGACTACCTCAGCTCTATGGCTTAGTATACCGCCCCCACCGCCTCCCTAATAAGCTAGCACAGAAGCTAGTCTTCTGGGCAGGCACCATCCCCATTTATCACCTCTTTAACCAGGCTCCTATGCTGAAGGATACATCCATTAACCCTCCTATCCCCCTTGTCTGAGCAGGCCTGTTATTTAGTTTGGGTCCATACACACTGTCTGGCCGCGTTAGTGAATAGCTACGGGTGTGACCTGTCTCCCAGTCTTGTTTCTGTCCCAACCAACCTTTGTAATTACTGTAAGCACTCTGAATTACCACAGTCTTTATTATACTGCTTTGGGCTGGTTCACTAGTGTGTGTGTGTGTGTGTGTGTGTGTGTGTGTGTGTGTGTGTGTGTGTGTGTGTGTGGTGTGTGTGTGTGTGTGTGTGTTGTGTGTGTGTGTGTGTGTGTGTGTGTGTGTGTGTGTGTGTGTGTGTGTGTGTGTGTGTGTGTGTGTGTGTGTGTGTGTGTGTGTGTGTGTGTAGGTGTGTGTGTGAGTGGGTGTCTTTTGACAATTTTCTCTCTCTTATGTTACCAGGAAACCCTTTCCCATTGGAGACAGAGTGACCTTCAGCGGAAAAGACTGTGTGTGCCAACAGTGCTCACACACCCTGGTCAAACCAAATGAACCAATCCGGATCCACGGACCCAGTCGTAAGTCCCATCTTTAAAAATATAAGTAGCCACAACAACATAGGATTCAACAATATAACAATCAACAATTTAGCACTTAACAATATAAGAATCAATAATATAGGAATCACCAATATTTTTCAACAATTGTCACAGTCATGAATTTACTTCTTTCCTCAAACAACATACACCCTTAATTACCCTTAAGTGCATGGTAGTTGCCATTAATTAGTATGCCTTGCAGTGGCTGCTGGTTGATTGCAGACAGACGCCAGACTACTGTAC
The DNA here is from genome assembly GCA_900291075.1 of Melanogrammus aeglefinus. NCBI lineage: Eukaryota > Metazoa > Chordata > Actinopteri > Gadiformes > Gadidae > Melanogrammus > Melanogrammus aeglefinus. The sequence continues at coordinate 140,547 of OLKM01000220.1, forward strand.
AGTAGCAGCGCAGAGCAGTTTCCCCGGTCCCCCTACGTTGAGCATATTTAACCTCAACAGCTGCCCATTGGCCTTATTCACCTAGCGGTCATCTCGGTTCCATCTCGGTCCTAAACTGAATGCATAATTCTGCGTACAGTTGGCATTTGCTTTAGCATTTACGGTACAATTGCTTCCTGCCAGCCCACTCATGCATTTCAAAATAATCTCAGATGCAGTAGAGCCAACCGTTTTCCAAGTGGAAAATAATGATTATAAATCAACGTGTTTCCAACCATTTGAATTGATCTTTCAAAGGCGGCAAAGTGGAGTAATTCAAACGATTTATGTGTTCAGGGTTAAGGTTGAAGGGTTGGTCAAAATGGAGACGTGACTGTGAACCTATTCTCTTCATGGAAGAGAACCATGTGTGGTGTGTGTTTGTGTGTGTGTGTGTGTGTGTGCGTGTGTGTGTGTGTGTGTGTGTGTGTGTGTGTGTGTGTGTGTGTGTGTGTGTGTGTGTGTGTGTGTGTGTGTGTGTGTGTGTGTGTGTGTGTGTGTGTGTGTGTGTGTGCGTGTGTGTGTGTGTGTGTGTGTGTGTGTGTGTTTGTGTGTGTGTGTGTATAAGTGGTAGAGTAAGGATGAGCGAGAGAGAGAGAGAGAGAAAAGGACAGTGAGTGCATGGTACACATTGAGAGAATCCAAAGGGTGTCCATGGATGTGAGGAGGTGTTTCAATCAATGCTCCGGCTCTATTGCCGTGCTACTGCTACGTGTCTGCATTACGTAGGCTATCGATTAGGACTACTGGACTGTCAGAAGAGGAGGAGGAGGACTGAACTCTGCAACACAGTAGCTGTCTAACAGCGCCGCTGGTCACCACGTCTTCCCCTGTCTTATTCCCATCTCTTTGTTATATTTTAATTGGCCTCCCCCCCCCATCTTCTCAATTCAATTTAATTAAATGTGTTTTATTGGCACATGGAAAATCGATATATTTCCGAGGCTGATGAGCGTAGCTGAAATAACAATGTATAGGTCGGTCGACTCTATCTGTGCTGTAGAGGCCATGTATCTGAATTCACTGTAAATTACTTTTGATTAAAGTGTCTACTGAATCTAAAATCAATGTCAACATGATTAAATGTGACATGCTCTCTCTCTCGCTCTCGCTCCTCGCTCTCTCGCTCCCCCCATATTTCTTCTCTCTCCCTTCCCCCCCTATTTCTCTCTCTCTCCCCCTCTCTCTCTCTCTCTCTCTCTCTCTCTCTCTCTCTCTCTCTCTCTCTCTCTCTCTCTCCTCTCTCTCTCTCTCTCCCTCTCTCTCTCTCTCTCTCCCTCTCTTCTCTCCTTCCCCCCTCTCTCTCTCTCTCTCTCTCTCTCTCTCTCTCTCTCTCTCTCTCTCTCTCTCTCTCTCTCTCTCTCTCTCTCTCTCTCTCTCTCTCTCTCTCTCTCTCTCTCTCTCTCTCTCTCTCTCTCTCTCTCTCTCTCCCCTCCTCCCAGACTGTGCGGGGTGTGGGGATGAGATCAAGCAGGGCCAGTCTCTCCTGGCGCTAGAGAAGCAGTGGCACGTCAGCTGCTTCAGGTGCCATACCTGCAGCATCGCTCTCACTGGGGAGTACATCAGCAAGTCAGTCTGCGCACACGCGCACACACACACACACACACACACACACACACACACACACACACACACACACACACACACACACACACACACACACATAAACACACAGGCAGACACAAATTAGTGTGCACAATGCAAGCACGCATGCACACACACAAGCACAAAGACACACAGTTATCCACCCTCACACTTATTCAGTAACACACATACACACATACACATACACTCGAAAACACATGCTCACACACACCCACACACACGAGCACCTTACCCAACAGCAGCAGACACACTGCAATAATGCATGCATAGAAACAAGCAAAGACACAAATGCGTGAACACAGACAAATGGGTATACAACTTCGTTGTTGCACATACACACACAGAGGCCTTGACACTTGCCTTGCCTTATATACAAACATATAGGACAACTTGTTTTCCCTCTTGCAGTAAATTTGAATATATTGCTGTAAATGTATTCACATGATACAGCCAACTATGCAAGCATCAGCAGTTTAATCAAAATAACTCAGCACTTATACCCCACAGAATGAAACGCGACCTGCCTGCACGTCCCAGTGTCTTCAGGCAGGCCGTGTGTTCGATACTCTGACCCTATACCTTGTTTCCAGGGATGGAGTGCCGTACTGCGAGACCCACTACCACGCCCAGTTCGGGGTGAAATGTGAGACGTGTTGCAGATACATCAGTGGCCGGGTTCTGGAGGTAAGGATGGAGACGTGGGACTGGCAGGGGAAACAGGAGATCTCTGGACGGATCGCCTGGAGTTACATACAGGAAGGGAGGATAGATCCAATGGAGCATGGAGCATACAGCAGAACAGCTTGTAGGGAGATGGCATTCATTAAATAATAATGACTGGTTTATCGTTTTGTGTCAAAGCAGATGGTCCATTTATCCAAAATGACAACAGTGAATTTGTGTTATTGGAGTGGCAGTCAAGCCAAAATCAAATTATTTTGTAGGTTTTAAATTTCTTTTCTTTTTAAAAATAGTAGTCAAACGTTCGGAAGACATGGACGTTTGAACACTATTTTTTAAAAACAACAAAAGCGACAAAAATTGACAGCGATCAAAGATTTTTTTTGTCACTGCCACTAAAATAATAGCGTAATTCACAATGAAATCCTTGTGTGTGTGTGTGTGTGTGTGTGTGTGTGTGTGTGTGTGTGTGTGTGTGTGTGTGTGTGTGTGTGTGTGTGTGTGTGTGTGTGTGTGTGTGTGTGTGTGTGTGTGTGTGTGTGTGCTGCGCGCCTGTCTGTACGCCTGTGTGTGAGTTTGCCTGTTTGTGTGTTTATGTGTGTGTGTATTTGTCTGGGTGGCATTTTTTAATGGATATAGGAAGACAAAAGGGGGGGGATAACACCTGGACAGGTGAAAGCTAACAAACCAGGGAAGACAGAGAGGTTCTCAGATGACTCAGTTGTAATGGTAGCAACTGACGGGAGGCCGTAATGGTAGTGCAGTGCTTTGTGGAGCCCAGCAAGGGACCGGAACTCCTCCCTCTGGGAACCAAGACACGAAAGGGGAGGACAGAAATGGTAGCAAAACATCATGATTTGCCTCTTGTGAACAACTTGATGATCCCTTTACTTCCCACACAAAGACACACACACACACACACACACACACACACACACACACACACACACACACACACACACACACACACACACACACACACACACACACACACACACACACACACACACACACACGCGCACACACATACACACACATGCACACATACAGACACATAGACACACATGCACACGCACACACACATACACACTTGCACATATACAGACACATAAACACACATTTGCATACACGTGCACTCCTCGCAGTGAGTGTACACGAGTCCCAGATGTGATTGTGTTGCCTGTGCTTGTCAGAGTGTTGTTGTTCATGACTGTCAGGGTTTCTCATGAAAACAAACAAGCAGTCTTCACCGTGGATCAAAGAAGAGGAAAATGCAGAACAGAGGAAGGATTCAGAACGGAAACAAAACTGAAATGCCGTAGACTTCTCTTTTTTCAACACCGAAATGACAAGTGGTCGGGTCAGACATGGACAAGAGGATCAATGCAATTCAGTTTGTTTTATTAATCCATTTCTCAGAACAATCAAAAACGATTTTAACGGCAGATGCAGACGCAACGCTATACTATAGATTTGGATTATTTCCAAAACATACCTTCTTCAGAGAGAATTTTTTAACTGTGTCGCAGAGAACATCATGCTCTCTTCTTGAGCAACTCTCCCTCTGCAGACAGCGTGGATGGGAATCAGGTCCCATGTTGAGACTCCTGTTGACAGGGAGGGTTATCATGGCAACGTCAGTGACGAGTATCCGGTACAGACACGGTACGACGAGACCAGGGCCCGCGGAGGAATGCTGTCAGGGTTTAAGAAGCAAAACAAGAGGAGGCAGAATTGAAATCCAGACAATTAGATATAATAATGGTCTGTGGAAATAACTCTTTCTATGCTCATCCTCAGTACTTTTGCTGTGTGCGCGTGTGTGTGTGTGTGTGTGTGTGTGTGTGCGCGCGTGTGTGTGTGTGTGTGTGTGTGTGTGTGTGTGTGTGTGTGTGTGTGTGTGTGTGTGTGTGTGTGTGTGTGTGTGTGTGTGTGTGTGTGTGTGTGTGTGTGTGTGTGTGTGTGTGTGTGTGTGTGTGTGTGTGTGTGTGTGTTATCCATTTTACAAAACTCCATGAGTTTTGTAAACTCATGGAGTTTACAAAAACAATTATAATGGTTTTATGCCATTTTGCGAGCGTAAGAGTGTGTGTGTGTGCGCACGCACATGTGTCTAAAACATATGTTACTCAGGAAGTTTTGAAAGGAAAATACAAATAGTTGTGTGTGTGTGTGTATGTGATTTTGTGAATGTGTGTCTCATCATTAGGCTCTCCAGCGACACAGAATCCAGTCCCTATGCCGTCCAGTCTGCCAGACAATACCACCGGAGTCTCTGTCAAAACTCTTTAGACTCAGAGGTGGTCACTTTAATGAGAAGAGCAGAGGGAGACGGAGACATGAAGGGGGGGGAGAAGTGAGACAGAGAAGACAGGAGATGGAAGACGGAGAGACAGTAAAGAGTACAGGGGAGACATTCCTCTTGTATTTCTTCGCTTTAATTTCCGGCCTATATCGTTTACACGGTAACTGAGGCAGCCTATTTATACAGACCAAGAAAGTGGGGTCCATTTTAGCGGAATCGAACCAAAGTCGTAACCCGACCACGGATGAGAGAAAAAGAGATGGTTTGCAGCAGATTAACCTACAATGTGAAGCGAAGCCATCGATGGGTTAGCCAAACAATTGTTGCACTGCGGTACTACAATTTACAAAACATGGGTCGACAGATAGTGAGTCATCTTTGAGAAAAAGCTTTCAATTCCAGCCAATCCCATAATCCCTCCATAATCGCAAAGGTTTTGTGTTACCTAATGATACCCTATCAATGTACGAATCAACGTGGAATATTATGCATACAGCAATAAGTTAACACATTGAACCTCTGCCCCACCATCTGTTTTTCACACACACACACACGCACGCACGCACGCACGCACACACAGCACAGCAGCACACACACACACACACACACACACACACACACACACACACACACACACACACACACACACACACACACACACACACACACACAACACACACCACACACACACACATCACACAGACACACACCACACACACACACACAACACACACACACAACACAGGAACGTTCAGATTGACCACACATAGAAATCATGCCCCCCACCTATGTCACCTTGACAGAGGTCACATGTCAGAGGAGTTTCTATAAATAGAGGTCTCCAAAAGGCACAAACACACACACACACACACACACACCACACACACACACACAACACACACACACACACACACACACACACACACACACACACACACGCGCACACACACGCACAGGCACACACATGCACAAGCACACACTAGTGTGTATAAGTAAACCTATGCAGCCCCTAGTTGGTGGATGATGGGTATTGCCCATTTCCCAGGACATGTATCCCACTTTGGTGCCCTTCCCTCTCGCACCGACGCACAAACTCTCTCTTTGTGTTCTTCCACCCCTTTGCTCTGCTCTCTCTCTCATATGCTTCCATCCTCTCTCCTTCTCTCTCTGCTACTCTCCTCCCTGCTCTCTCTCGCATCTCTGCTCAATCTCATCTCTCATCTACTCACTTCTCATCTCTCTCTCTCTCTCC
>OLKM01000220.1:154082-163457 GCA_900291075.1 Melanogrammus aeglefinus
CTTACTCTATCCTTTCCCACTTTACTGCTTGCTCTCTCTGGCTCTCTCACCCTTCCTTATTCTCTCCATCTCCTTTTCTTTGAACCTGGCTCATGTCCCTCTACTGTTTCAGGAAACGAGGTGTGGCACCCGTTGTGTAAGCAGGCTGCAAGGGCCGAGCGGAGACTCAGGGTGAGAGGCCGAGAGAGAGGATGTCAATCAAATTAAATCTCGGATGTTATTATGAGTGATTCCAATCCCCCTGTGTGCTTTATTTCCCTCCCTCTCACATTATTTCCTTCTTTCTCCTTCTCCCTCTCTCTCTCTCCCTCTCCTCTTTCTGAATCTCTTTCGCTCTTTCTGTATCTGGTTCCCTCTTGCAGCACAGACGTCTATCAGAGGCCTCCATCTCTCCACCGGGCTCCTCCATTGGCTCACCCAGCAGGGTTATATGTGTGAGTTGGAACTATCGCGTTGCAAGCTTTGTTCACGTGATCCATGCTGGAGCACAGACAAGCACTTTGCCAAGGAATGATTGGTTAACAACCAAGACGCTGTATCATAGGCCACTACGGTGTAATGTTATCAACAACTCACACACACATTACATAAATGGAAGCTTATTGAAATATTTCTTCAATATTCCGTCCTACAATTGGAAGGACAATTAATCATAATCATATATTCTCTTCAAATGATAAAAAGGGTAAGGAGATATTGCCTTCCACAAAGCCAGGAAGGACCATCTCCTGATTCGTGGTTATTTTCTTCCTGTGCCAAAGCGTCCAGATTACATTTATACCAGTTGTTGAGCTATCGATTAGGGTCACCGTGCGTTCCAGGGACAATAGATCTGGCTTCGGGGGCACGTCTTCTGCCTATGTCTCCAGCTTTTCACTGCAGAGCTGGACGGGTTCCACGACACCGCAGTGCACCGCCAAGACATGCTGATGTTGAGCCTTGCTGCTGCTGCTACTTGGCCATATTATTAGCATGTATGGAGCTGTCCGTATAGCCGTCTGCCCTCAGACCTGGCCCGGTCCGTCCAGGCCCGCATCACCGTTACTCTGTTCACATCACATAATCAATGACCTTTCTGTTTGAGATGATGGATGAGTAGAAAATGCTGTGTGAGCAAGTATGTCTTCCACACTAATCTCTGTCCTCGGTGGGGCCCACCTCTATCTATAACTCTCTCTACCTGTCTCTCTCAGTTTTCTGTCTACTGTTAGCTCTTTACCTCTCTCTACCTCTCTCTGCGTCTCGCTCTATCTCTCTACCACTATATCTTTTTCCATCTGCAACTTTCTTTCTTTCTTTCTTTCTTTCTATATATATATATATATATATATATATATATATATATATATATATATATATATATATATATATATATATATATATATATATATATATATCTTCTAGCTCTCCCTCTTTCTCTTTCTACTCTCTCTGTTTTACACATACAACACACGCCTGCTTGCACTTACATCCTCCCCCCCCGGAGACACACACACACACACACACACACACACACACACACACACACACACACACACACACACACACACACACACACACACACACACACACACACACACACACACACGTATGCTGACAAGCAGCTGAAGGTCAACCACTGATAATGCAGTGTGAACATGGGGTTTGGATGCGGGGTGCACGTGTCATGCCTGCATGTGTGTGCCCAAGTGTGCGCACGATTGTGCACGTTCAGCTTTTTTCGGTCTCTCACCGTGCTCCCCTCTGCATGATCCACCGGTTGTTGCAGTGTGCACGCCTATGCACCCTCCACCCTACATACTGTGTGGCTAAACCATTCTCCAATACAGTTCATGTTCAGTGTTGTTGTCTCTGTCTGCTGTGTGTGCGATGGTTGTCGTGGTTGTGTGTGTGTGTGTGTGTGCGTGTGCGTGTGTATATGAATGTGTCCCCCTCTCTAGGCCAGATTGGAGAGTCAGATTCTAAATTATAAGGACTTGGCCGCACTGCCCAGGGTCAAGGCCATATACGAGATGCAGCCGGATCTCATAGCCTCCGCTCAGCAACCGTACCACAGATACATGTCAGAGGATGACAGGCTAGACACTTACAGCTATGGGGAGGTACTGCTGCCCACACACCCCACTGCTTCCCGCCGCTGGACGGCAGACTCATGTTGTTGTTGTTGTTGTTGTTGTTGTTATTGCTGCTGGCTAGAAGTGGTGGGAGTCGCTTTTAGAGGCGGGAAAACCCACCAGGAACCCATTCATTCATCTCGGTGTTTGGCTATCGTGGTGTGGTACCTTTTGGTTCGTCCTGGGTGTAATGTTATTTGTAAATCTTTCACTGTGCTTTTTGCAATGCCATATTTTGGTGAAGGTAAAGCCAACAAATATGATTCTAACCATTTGTATTTGTGTAATGTTTGTAAAAAAACTATATTACTGTCATATTTACGAATGCTCCCAGAATGTTGTGTGGTGTAAAATCCTCTTCTTTCTTTGTTCCACTAGTCACTTGGGACTCTGTCTCCGTGTTCCCAGGTAAGAATCTCAATATAATTGTATTTAAATGGGGTGGTTATAAAACCAAGCAGGTCTTTCATGGTTTCACCATCCATGTCACTCTCCGGGCTGTTGTTTATGAGTCCCAGTTGTGGTATAAAAACCAAATTGCAACGCTATTCCTCCCGGTTTCCTATGGGGACAAACATTGGCACCGACACAGCGAGCAGAAGTGTCGCGCTAGTTGTGATGTGCTCACTGGGGGTCATAAATGTGACATTGACTGTTTACTGGTCTCCATAAGTCATCTGCCACTGTTGTGTGTGTGTGTGTGTGTGTGTGTGTGCGTGTGTGTGTGCGCTCGTTCCTGTGTGCGTCATCAGGACTACGACAGCCTGGATATGAAGCAGAGGAGGTGTTCCAGTCCAGGATACATCGACTCGCCAACATACAGCCGCCAGGGAATGTCCCCCAGCATGCCTCGCTCCCCACTGCACTACGGCTACCCCGGTGCGTCAAACCTGGTCACGTGACCCCAGAAACCTATCGATCATCACGGGCCGCGTTCCAGAGCAGCTCGCTTAACAATTGGAACACATCCATGATTGCTTGAGAGCGCTAGTGCTGGCAGTGCATGTGGTGTACTCGTTTTGAGATGTCCGTAGCTATTGCATCTGTGATAAGGCTCTGATACTTATTCATTATCGATACCTTTTTGTTATTCTGATAAATTTCTTATCCAGTTTAACTTATTCATATCTCGTTCCAAGGGTTTCCTCATTAAAATGCTCCAAAAAACATTAAAAGAGAAAAGAAAATGTCCACCTCATCGTTTGGATTCGGAACATAAAGCAAAGCACAAAACAAGTATTTATTCCGATAATGGTGGCCGTACAGCATTTGTACATTTCCTGCTGATTCCGCCGTTATTTTGATTGGTTGAGTTTACCACAGATCTCTAGCGCAGCAGCCTTCCATGGTGCTACAGTATACAATCTTTCAACATCCCCATTTCTATTTGTTATGATATATTTCACACGTTTGTTTTAGCATTACATTACTACATTACATTACTATTATTAGTTGTTGTGGAGTTTAAAGAATACTCTATTTGGATCGATATTGTTCATATTTATTACATGTAATGAAATACTGTAAAGGTATTGTGTATTTTAGTATGTAGATGGAGTTGCAGCAGTAGCTGTTTTCATACCACTATTCTTTTCCTTGTTGCCGTTGCTCTTTGGGCTCTGATTGGCTGTGGCTGGACACAGGTTCTGAAAGTGGGAGGAGCTCACCTTACTACGGACAGGACGGGCGGTCCATCACCCCTACCATGTATCAGCCCCCAAAACACTTCCACGTCCCAGGTAGGACCCTCTGCCGCATCCACAGACTGCCAAACAATCCCTCTTGTCTTAGCATTGTCTTAACCATGTCACACATGCTAATCATTGAGAGATATTTTGTATTTAAATGTTTAGGGTTTGGGAGAGTGGTGGGCTGATATGAAGCCATTTAGTTAAACAAACCATGATCCCAACTCCATTCATTTTAACCTACAGTCCTCCCCCATTTGCCCTTTCCTGCTCAAAAAACCTCCTTCCCCCCCAACCCCCAAGTCAACACACCCAAGACTCACATCTTCCTGCTTCACTTTCCTCCACCCTCCATGTTTCACCAATCTACTGTCCTCTCTTGGTCTCTCTTGGTCTCTCTTGGTCTCTCTTGGTCTCTCTTGGTCTCTCTCTCTCTCTCTCTCTCTCTCTCTCTCTCTCTCTCTCTCTCTCTACTCTCTCACTCTCTTCTCTTTCCTCTCTCTCGCTCTCTCTCATCTTCTCTCTCATCTCTCTATCTCTCTCTCTCTCTTCTCTCTCTCCCTTTCCCTCTCTCTCCTCAGCAACAGGGGAGCCCAACATCTACAGGAAGCCGCCCATCTATAAGAAAACGGGTACAGTGCAGTTAGCCCCCGCCTAAGCCCTCATCGTCCATCAGTGTAGCCGTGCTGTGTTTGATTATTTGATAGACGCTTCAAGTGACCTATTGATGTTTCCCTTACCCAGCTCATAGTGTAATGAACTAGAATCGACGTTCAGCTTTTTGGCCAAATAAAACCTTAATTAAATAAGATAAATAGATATTGATATGCTAAGAGTAGCCTAGATACCATAGATGCAATATAATTGGCTTAGAGCTTGGCTGGTTAGAAATTTTAGTAAAAGTGTTACGTAAAGTATGTGCGTGTTCTGGAATGAGATCAGTGGGTGTGTGTGTGTGTGTGTGTGTGCAGTACAAGAATGCGGAGCCATGGGCTAGTATTTGCAATTTAATAATATTAATAATGTAGTAAGCTCTTGGATGGTCGGATTCAAGACGTTGGTTGTGAAGTGAAGTTCACACACCGGGCGGATCAGTCCCTGTAGAAACACTACGAAGGACTCAGGACTTTGTTATTTCAATGGCTTAACTTTTTGCGATGATTTCCTAGGGAATATAAAAAAAAGGGCTATTAGGCTTACAATGGACTATATGGGATAGCCAATGGCTGTTGAATAATTGGGATTAGCGAGATTTGCTAAGTGGACAGTTTTGAGGTTAATTGAGGTTGCTACCACACCTTCATGGATTACTAAGGAAGGATTTAAGGATTTTAGGAATAAAGTTTGTGCTTAAACTCATCCTCCGGACGAGGGCTTTAGGCAGAAACGTTATTCCTAAAATAAGATGGTCAGGTGGTATCTTATTAAATGTTTTGAAATATGTTATCCAATTGGCTAATCTTTAATTTGACCTCATATTAGGAACTACAGCAAATAGATTCTTTGGATCTTTCTGTCTCAGATGTAACCCTGCATGCTATTGCTATTGTGTCACTGTTGATGGTAATGTTAGTGGTCAGTGTAAAGTCTGTGAACCTGTGTTAACGTTGTAATTCATGTTTACATTGCAAGCCTTTGGTTCGGACTAAATCCTACTCTATCGTATGTGCATTGTGTGTGTGTGTGTGTGTGTGTGTGTGTGTGTGTGTGTGTGTGTGTGTGTGTGTGTGTGTGTGTGTGTGTGTGTGTGTGTGTGTGTGTGTGTGTGTGTGTGTGTGTGTGTGTGTGTGTGTGTGTGTGTGTGTGTGTGTGTGTCTTTGTGTGTGTGTGTAAGTGGTCACACTAGCAAGGACCCGATGATTAAGTTCATGATTCTGAATAAAAATAAGGAAGAACAGACCACTAATGGAACCGACCAATAGGAGGATCAGGAACTGACCACAATGTTGTCTCATGACGAGGTCGCGTGGCCTCTAATAATTGGTTTTATTACGACATTGGCATTCACCACACATCTTGGCATCCGTATTATTGATCCCTGCGCTTCTCAGAAGCTAAACCATTCAACTGATATTGATCATCACTCCCTCTTGTCTTAAAGCTTCGGATGACACATGTATCGCACGTAAAATAAAATACAGACACACACTCACACACACAAACATAGCTGAACCCTGCCAAATGTAAAACGTACCAAAGGCTTGAAATGTACTAATAAGTAAAGACATGTTTGCTGCCTTGGTGGAAACTATATTCATTTTTCATAACGTTCGATGCACTTTTTTGTTGAAGCGTTTCTGTCTGTCTCCTGGTGTACAACCATATGGGTCTTGACCCTCCCCCTAACCGTCTTTCGACAGTTGCTCCAGTAACATTGCCCTTTTATTCCACCCCTTCTTTCTTTTTTGAATGCTTCCAATCCCTTTAAAATCCTCCCTCCATCCTCTGCTCCACACACACTACCCTGTAAGTATCCACCTCCTGCTTCCCTGCTACCTGTCTGTCTGTCCATTTGTCTGCGTCTTTCTGTCTGTGTGTCTACATATTTTGTTTGTTTGTTTGTTTGTTTGTTTCTTAGTTCCAATGTGGCCGGTCTCCTTGGCAGTGTGTGTTTGTGTGTGTGTGTGTGTGTGTTGTGTGTGTGTGTGTGTGTGTGTGTGCTGTGTGTGTGTGTGTGTGTGTGTGTGTGTGTGTGTGTGTGTGTGTGTGTGTGTGTGTGTGTGTGTCTGTGTGTGTGTGTGTGTGTGTGTGTGTGTGTCGTGTGTGTGTGTGGTGTGTCTGTGTGTATGGTGGGGTGTATGAATGTGTGTGTGCATGTGTGGGTGCGTGCATGCATGCGTGTGCGCGTGTGTGCTGTGTAGTGTTTGGGTGACTGGTCTTCTGTAGCGCCAGCCTCGTGGGAATGTCTGGCATCAGTGTCACACACACATCGTGTTTATAGGAATTCAATGGCTGCTGGGTTGGGTTTAGCATGGCTAATAGAGCTAGCCAAATGGGAAGCAGTTAGCCTCCCATTACACTGCATGTCTCCCTGCTCCATTGACTTCCTCTGGCTGTGAAAAATATCAATACTCCCGCCTTTCACTACACGCTGTACCCAACGTGGTACTTTAAAAACTGCATTTTCTTGACTTTCCAGAACTCCATTCCTGTACATACTCTTACATACACACTGCTCCTTTGTACACATATACACGTGTTTCTATTGTTTGTCACCAATAGAGATCAATGATGTAAACCGATTCATCTTTGAATAAATAACCAGCCATTTCCTTCCTTAGCACACAACAATACCTCATCCTGAGAGAACCGAAGCTCAGACCGACCTCTGGTCCTCACTCGCCCATCTCCTCTCCCCTTCCTCCTCCGTCACCAGCCTCCTCCCTTTACCAGCCTCTTTCCCTCCACTTCTCCCCAGACCATCACCCGGACGCAGCCACTAAAAGCAGGACCAGCGAGGACATCCTCAGATCTTCCAGGCTCTCCACCTATTCCCCAGAGCCCTACGCCCAGTCCGAGTCTGACTACTACCCCTACACCAGTTCACCTCGAAGTAGGTCAACTCAATTGTGTCTGGATAAGCCCGCTGTAGAGCCACGGAGACGGTCTCAAAGGGGGGGCTTCACAGGCCCACTTTGTAGGATAACCCCTAGCTCTTAAGCCCTCTGAAGGGCTTGAGCAAACTCTCCCCCAAAATCCCCCAAAAAGGGGAGAAACATTGAGAAGGAACACACAAGAGGGATACCTCGTTCCAGGGATGGTTAGGACTGAAACCGATCCGCGCATTGGTTACGTCTCTTCTGAAAATGTGGCTTGCTGCCCTTTGACCTTACTAGGCTGTAGTCACGTGACCTCACTTCCTGTCTCCCTACACGGTTCAGCCTGGACCTGCTGGGCTTGCTGGACAAGCAACTGCTTCAGCCTATCAGCATAACTAATCATGTGAAGGCATCAGGGTGTGCTGTTCTGAACAGGGCACCGTGCACAGTGCAACTCCCTAGTGCACACTCATGTTCTAGTTGAATAGTTGTTGTGGAGTCTATTTCTGCTGTAACCACACTTATGCCTGGGTTTCTCTACTCATGTTGAAGTGACCTACCTTATGTTGCTTCGGGAGACGCCATTCAGGTTGTGCAAGTAGTGGCCTGTGTTAAACGTCATCGACTACAACGCAGTCCCTCATCTGCCCCGATTACTATCGATATTAGAGGGAAATCGATGCGGGCGGCTGGAGCTCCAGACTGATCTGTGGAGCGAAACAGAATGTGATGTCACGTGATGTCCAGGCTAATTTGACCTCGTTATAGCGGCACCTACTTTGTTCCATTTTTCACTGACCAAGTTGGGAGGTTGCTTCGTGGAAAATGTGACTATTTTGGTTTGGTTTTTTGCAGTTGTGTAGTCATCTTTCTGGATTTGGTCTCAAAGTTATTTATTTTTGCATGTGTTACTTTACTATTCATCCCGAAGCCCTGCATTACACCCAATGAGTGCTATGCATTTATGTGAGCCAATTATTTGATGAAACTGTGCTTTTCTTGTGAAGATGACATGACGATGTTCTCTCTTGGCTGTCAGCGTACCGAGCTCCTCGGAGGCGCTTCTCCACGGGAGGAGATGAGGAGACCTGGAATCACGGCCTTCAAAGAGTACGCTCCTCATTATGCACACAATCTCCGCCCTTTAGTTCACTGCATTAAGGTCTCCCTCATAAAGGTCCATGCCGAACATCACAGTGCTCTCCTTGTCTCTCTCTTCTTTGTTAACTGATTATTTAAATTCGTTATACTTATTTTTCATTTTCTTCGCTTTCTTATTGTCCTTCCTCTTCCTCTTCTTCTCTCTTTCTGTTTGCACATATTCTCTCTCCTTTTTGTTCTCTCTCTCTCTCTCTCTCTCTCTCTCTCTCTCTCTCTCTCTCTCTCTCTCTCTCAGATTGGGAGTGGCATCGGCAGGTTGATCCTAAAGGAGGAGATGAAAGCCAGATCCGGTTCCTATGACAACGACCCCTGGGGCAGTGCAAGGAATTCTCGCAGTGGGAGTAAGGAAACACTGAACACCACGGGCTACGGCTCCACGGCTTACAACAACACCGTCAACGGATGTGAGTATCTCTCTCTCTCTCTCTCTCTCTCTCTCTCTCTCTCTCTCTCTCTCTCCCCCTCCTCTCTCTCTCTCTCTCTCTCTCTCTCTCTCTCTCTCTCTCTCTCTCTCTCCTCTCTCCCTCTCTGTCTCTCTCTCTCTCTCTCTCTCTTCCCTCCGCTCCCTCCCTCCGTCCGTCCATCCGTCCATCCGTCCATCCCTCCCTCCCTCCCTCCCCTCTCTCTCTCTCTCTCTCTCTCTCTCTCTCTCTCTCTCTCTCTCTCTCTCTCTCTATTTAGTATGTTCTCAGTATATTCTTCCTGTGTGTGGGACTGACAACGATCTCACCATGGTTCATGAGTGCGTCGTCTCATCAGACTCTCAATCGTCGCTGTCTCTCTGCGACTTTCTCTCTGATGTTTTCTCTCTCGTATTTCAGTATGTTCTCGGTATATTGCTTCCGTGTTGGGACTGACAACGATCTCACATGG
>OLKM01000220.1:164163-174163 GCA_900291075.1 Melanogrammus aeglefinus
CTCCCTCCCTCCTCCCCCTCTCCCTCCCCCCCCCCTCTCTCTCTCTCTCTCTTCTCTCTCTCTCTCTCTCTCTCCCTCTCTCTCTCTCTCTCTCTCTCTCTCTCTCTCTCTCTCTCTCTCTCTCTCTCTCTCTCTCTCTCCCCACCTGTCTGTCTGTCCTGCTCTCTCTTTCTATGTGTATTTATGCATCTGTCAATCTCTATCAACTGGTATCATGACTAGTGGCTAATGGCTTATAAAATCTGAGCTCAGAGGGGAAGATTTCTGCCACAGAGTTAGATACAGTTAGGTTGGTCCACCACGGTGCGTGGTTGTGTGTGAGTGTGAGGTTGTTTGTGTGCGTGGTGTTTGTGTGTGTGCGCGTGGGTTTATGTTTGGGTGTGAGAGACATAGCCCATTTCAGTATGTGTCCGTGTGTGTGTTTTGATATTTTTTGTGCTGCAAATTCCTTCTCTTCTTTTCCATCGTCTGTTTTGAAGTTGCTGCTTCACCACCCCTTTGATGTTCTGTCTTCCTAGTGCATGATGGGTAATTACCCAGCCTGCCCATTTTCTTGAAGCTTTTCAGGCTCTCCCTTTATGAGTAGACTTGATCACACATTATCGTGTTCAATTATCATCGCCCAACAGAAATAAAGTTTACTCTCGAGACTAGATACTAACAAAGATTTTTGTTGTGAGTTTGATGAATCCTGTCTGTCCTCTCTTTGCAGCTCCCCAAACTCAGTACTCCACCAACAGCGGTGAGTTCTCCTTATTATTGCATAAATGTTCAGACAAATAAATGCTCAAAGAAAAGCGTCAGTTGATTATATTTTATTTTAATAGGCTTTTAAATTAAAGACCAGCGATGAAGATTGATTGTATATTAGGTTTTATAATGATGTGGTTGTTGAGCTTTTTCGCTGAGAATGATGAGGCAATTTTCTACGGGTGGACATCGCCATCTTGTGGACGCATACTGTTCCTTCAATCCCTTTAAAGATGAACTGAACTTATGACCATCATAAAAAAAATGAAACAAAAAAATATATTTAAAAAATCAATGTATAGCGTTTTTAGCAACAAAATAAAATGTGTCTTTTGGTATGAGAGCGCCGTTGACGTCACTGGCATGGTAGGACTAGGTCGTTGCTGCAGACATGCAAACGTATTCTACACTCCACAGCGGAAAATAGTGATTTTAATATGGCTGGTTACGCATTTGAGCCTGTGAGGGACATGCCTGTAGTGTCCGACTGCCACCCGGTGGAGAGGGATCCATTTCAGGCTCCAGCTCCACCTTCGGATCGTGTTTGGTGTGATTGTTGTGCGTGTGGGTGCTGCCGGAGCATGGACACTGCCATTGAATCTATCTGCTGCCGAGAAGTCCCGGTCAACCGTGACCACCTAATGGTGGGATTAGGTTGCATAACCATGCATAGGGCATTTTGGATGCTATGCGGTGGGAGGTTTTGGAAGTGGCCATGCATGAATCCATCATTAGCAACCAAGTAACAAGGCCAAAACGATCTTTCCCCCTCCGTTTTCCTTTGATGCGTTTCAGGAATATCTCCGTAAAGACGGACTCATTACGGAAACGCAACGAGCTGTACAAACACTGTAGTATATTATTGAATACACATTCAAGGCGCTGGTTCTCCACAAAAGAAAGTGGGGCACATCAAGCCTGCGCGCATCCAGCCTGCGCGCATCCAACCTGCGCGCTGTACAAAAACATTCAAGTCGAGGAGGAGATAGTAGTTGTATAACCTTTTAGAGTGAGTAGAAATACTTTTTAATGTACAGTTAGTAATTCAATTGACCAAGGGGCTGTATTTAAAGCTACGAAAATAATACAAAAAAAACCTGTACATAACTTTCAACGCAACTCTAACGTCGCTTCAGGCGTCCACACGAATCCTAACACGAAAACGCATATGTCCGGTTTTATTTGAAAGCACCCTGGGACCATGGACCTATTAAAGAACATGGTTTATTATCTGCCTAATAACATGGTTATTAAATACATGGTTTCACAAAAAAAATCAGTCTCCGGCTGGACGGGACCTGAAAGACATGTTAGATGCACTTTGGGAGATACACCCGCAGATGAGCATAGATGCGAGGCGGATTCACGAGGGTCACGTTTACTTTAGGTGGATGTTTTACTTTCTGGTGGATATTGATGGGTATTGCACAGATGGATATTGCACAGATACATCTTACTATGAAACTACTTCTTCGAGTTTAACTCCCTCTGCATCAGCAGTCGGCTAGTCGGCGAACATCAGGGTGAGTAGAAAGAGACATTTGTTGAACTTCTGTTGACAGACCCGCCGTGGTTTAATTAGCAGCTTGGAAACATAGATCTGTGATATCGTCGGAGTAATAGTTTATACACTTTATGGTCGAAGTGCTAGCTTGTGGAGATTGACATGACAGGGGCTATCAGAGGGTTAGTCAGTTTTAAGGCTGCCAGCCATGCATTATGGGCTGGTTTCCTATCCAAAGGTAGCATGTGGAAATATATGATTTCCCCAGCTGCCATGGCCCTATATAATTCATTACTGCAGCCAGGGGCAATGCACTAAGATGGTCCTCCTGTAGACCTGGTTGTTTGCTTTTCCGTAGCCATTTCAGCGAGCCTCAGAGCCTGACTCATGACCTGCTATGGCTGCTACAGCCACAGAGTAGTAGTACGTTACCACGCCAGTGACGTAGCTGAAATCCAACATGGCGACGCCCTGTAACCCTTTCACCGTACAATGTAATCTCTTTTAGCAAGTTCAGCCATTTTTTGTTATTGTACCAATGAGAAGGCAGACACTACATCTGGTATATCAACTAAACTTCAAATTCCAGTTCAGTTCATCTTTAATGAACAGATAGGACCCCAGCCTTATAGGAATACATTACCATGCATCATAGAAACTTTTTGTAATGTTTTTACCACACATAGACCTTGCCATCCAACAAGACATGGTTCCTGCGGAAGATCTAAACATCTGTTGCGATCTGTTATCATGAATATATATGTTTTATCTATTTTATTTTCTAGACTATGGCTGTAAGTCAGCCTCTCTTCCTGGATACGGTCGCAACGGAATCCAAAGGGTGAGACTGTGTGGCTTGAGTAGTACTTCATTAGCTGAATTGATCTAATACAATGTTACGTTATTTATCTCATCTACCATACAAAAAACAGATACAGGCGCTTTCTTCACCTGGAAATGATAAATTATCTATTATGAATTAATATTATTTAATATTAGTCACGGTACTGAACTATTGATTTGAAGGCAAGCATTGTGTAATCATTTGCTCCACCTTAAAATTCCACTGAGGTTTAAAAAGAATGACTTGTGTAACCTTGGCTTTTTAACTTTAAACATAAATGAATATGGAATTACCCTGTGATGTTTTTAATTCAAACCGGTGACGTTGGTATAAATTAAACCCTCAATAATACCATGCTTAACTCTTTTCCAGGACGTGGGCTCATTAAGTGTTAACGTTCAATCTCCACACAAAGCACCATAATAATAGCTATACAATGGGGCAGGCTAGTTGTTGTTATGTCCAATATGTCCTACCTTGGTTGAGGCATTGTGTTGTTTGATTATGGGCTGTCGCTGTGTGTTCCAGCCTCAGAGTGCCGACTGCTACCAGTACCAGTATGACTCTAGCAGTGAGGTTAACTGGGGAAGCAGAGGTAATATCGCTCTGCAAAACATTGATTTGTGGACACTGTCTTAATTGAATGTTTGGAACATTAATCTCTCTCTCTCTCTCTCTCCCCTCTCCTCTCTCTCTCTCTCTCTCTCTCTCTCTCTCTCTCTTCTCTCTCTCTCTCGTCTCTCTCTCTCTCTCTCTCTCTCTCTCTCTCTCTCTCTCTCTCTCTCTCTCTCTCTCTCTCTCTCTCTCTCTCTCTCTCTCTCTCTCTCTCAATGCCCCTGACTCTTCTATCATTCCTGAACAGAATACCAGGTAGGGTTATCATGTATTGAGTCTATGTCTTAAATCTGTCATGAATATAAATATTTTTACTTGTTATTTTATATTGCAGTCAGTGATACATGTTCTTTCCTACAGATTTATCCATATGAAGCACTCATTGTCACCACTAGAGGGCGGAATAAGCTCCCAAAAGACGTAAACAGAGCAAGACTGGAGGTAAGTGACTCAAGAGCGTTTTATGGTTCCACGTTCACACAACGTAAGGGGGTTACGGACCCCTTACGTCCACCGCAAGGGCCGGCGCAGAACCATAAACGTTTACGACTGCGTCAAAGCGTCTGCGTGGTCATTGCGTTGCGGGAACGTGGGACCATAAAAAGGCCTTCATGATGTCGGCTACACTGAAAAAAACACACAGGGAAGGTTTTGAGAAATTTGAATGGGTTCCTGTATGAATTAATTTATGATATTGTACATCGTGTTATAATACAACTTAAAGAAGCATGTTTTGAAGTGATGAGATTCTATATTTGAAAAATAGGCTATCGTTGAGGACATTTTTTGAACGTTATGTCATTTAACCTAAATGTTATTAGGATTTGAAACTCATTACAGACTCATTTTCGACCACCTGTGGCTAACAATATTGTTCAATATTAGAACTCAAACATCCAACCTCTTGATGTCAACAGATGTCACACATATCAAAGTCATGTACAATGTATTTATAGTTATGGCGATTAGTTGAGGAACTTTTACATCCCCCAGGCCGCTACTAACTCTACCATTGTGGGTGTGCATGCCTGCGTGCTTGCGTGCGTGCGGGCGTGCGTGTGTTTTGTGCATGCATGAGTGTGTGTATGTGCGTGTGTGTGGTATTTTTGCGTGCGTGCCTGTGTGTGTGTGTGTGTGTGTTGTGTGTGCGTGCGTGCATGTATGTGTTTATGCGTGTGGTGTCTCCCAGCGCCACCTGTCTGGGGAGGAGTTTGTCCAGGTCTTCGGGATGACGGTGGAGGACTTCGACCGGCTGGCTCTGTGGAAGAGGAATGAGCTCAAGAAGCAGGCTCGCCTCTTCTAACCGTGGGCCGCCCACCAGACGAGAGACCAGCCTTACTGGGGGGTAGGGAGGTCTCTCCCCCCCCCCCCCCTCTCCTCTCCTGGTCCTGGTCCCCCTCTCCCCCCTGGGAGAGACCGAAAGGGGAGAGAAAGAAAGAGAGGAGAAGTGTGCTACATGCCTATTACACTGCCATGGCTGAAAATCTGTTCAATCTCATGGAACCAAATTCTGCCAAGCCCAGTCAGGATGGCTGAGACACACGGACACACTACAAGAGACACACACACACACACACACACACACACACACACACACACACACACACACACACACACACACACACACACACACATCATGTACCGACGGCCGGATGGATAGGAGTACATGGTGTGCATACCTGACTGCGGGAGTGTGTTCCTGTGCATCGTTTGGGTCGCCGCTCACCGCTATGACCAGCTTCACTGGCTGAGATCTCGTGAGCAGTAGTCTGTAGGCTGTTGTCGCCCTGTATAAGAGGTGTCGTATCTGTTTTGATAGGGAAGGAGGCGGGGCCTGTGTCATCATGTGACATGTCATGTGACCACGGAGGGAGACAGAAACTGAGAGACAGAGGCAGAGGAGCTGTGTCGTGAGCACAGCAGCCTCACTCCGCAGTCCCTCTTTATTAATATTATTATAAACGAAAAGAAAAAGTTTTTGGCTTTGCCTTATTAAACCTGTTGTAACACTCCCTTTTGTTCTGAGTGTGCAGAACCAGCAAGCTGAATGAATGAATGTATTTGTGTTATTTGAGATGCTGGATTGATGAATGGACAGATGCATGAAAAGGGTAGTGGGAGGACGGTTAGATAGATGAATGACCAGACGGACGGAATGCTGATGGATGACTAAAAGGTTGGCTTGATGAATGATGCATTTGCTTTTCTTTGGATTTGATTTAAGGTGTGAGTGCGTGTGTGTGTGTGTGTGTGTGTGTGTGTGTGTGTGTGTGTTGTGTGGTGTGTGTGTGTGTGTGTGTGTGTGTCGTGTGTGTGTGTGTGTGTGTGTGTGTGTGTGTGTGTGTGTGTTTTCAGTGTGGTGTGGTGTGTGTGTGTGTGTGCATGACATTAGATGATTTGTGTGGAAAAATGAAAAAAACCAAATGCACTTATGCACAATTTAGCAAATTACTTCCTTGTTGGTCTCTGTTGAAAATGGAGGGTTTGTTTGTAGATACGGTCGACAACATAACTGATAAGCTAAAATAATTTATAATGGGAGTAAAATAACGTAATGAAAAATACTTGCAACACTGTTCCCCTTTAGCCTACCATGTTTTTTAACTCTGACATTGCAATAGCATCACGACACGATAGATAAATAAAGTGCAGGTCTTAGAAAGTTTTATTCAGAGCAATTTAAACAGTAGCCATATGTATAACACAGCTGTTAATTGTTTCAAATGTTTACCGAATCATTTTGTAGCTTCCGATTGTTTTTCCTTTCAACTTCAGATTAAAATAAATACCCAGGGGTTTGGACTATTTTACTTTATTTTGCTATAAGTTTGACTTTATCACAAAAAATAATAAACTTTGAAACAGATAATCGATTCTTTCTTGTATTGCAATCCTTTGGATGGTGCCTTCTTCATCTAGTCGCGAGCAGCGTTTAAGAATGCGTGTACACTGCGCAACTCGTTTGATTGAGCGTGTATGTGCTCCAAACACACACACAACACACACACAACACACACACACAACACACACACACACACACACACACACACACACACACAAACACTCCGACACGCGCACACTCTAGGACCCGGGAGTCGAGGACACTGTCTACAATTTCAGTTCCAATGCTACGCCTGTCAGCCAAGTGGGATAGTTGAGGGCAGCATTGCGACTTCTGCCTGCTTTGTGGGCATGCCCATATAGGCCATGCCAGGTGGTTATGCGTTCCAGTTCCTGAAGTAACCGAATTCCAATCACTGCTTCGACACCGCAAACCAGTTAAATGGACAAGGGCAAGAAATGTAAGTTATATTGATGTTGCTAAACATGTTATCGTGGTCATTGTGATTAATGATATAGTTACGAGAGTTCAACAACGCTGGCTTTTTTTTTTTTTTCGCTTTTATCATCATTAAAGCTACAAAACATGAACTTTTGGAACTTTCGAAATTATTATTTTTCTTTTCTTATTGTCTAATTGAACTCTGCGCACCGACCGCTGCACCCTCTCTGCAGCTGCCTGTATCCTCCGCAACTCCCTGCACCCTCCGCAACTCCGTGCATACCCTCTTCAGCCCCGTGCCCCTCGACCACACAGCTGTAGGCTGAGCTTTATGCCTGTTTTGAATGGGAAATATTGCAACCACCACAATTTTGAGCCACGGTGATTTATTTCCATCACAGATGCATCTGCAATATCAGACCCACCGCACCCACCCCACTCTCTCCTCGCATGTCCTGCATTCTGCCATGTCTTCATCCCGGATGATAGCAGAATATGAATTAAAGGGCGTAGGCCAACATCTTTTTTCTTTTTTTTTTACTTTCATGTTTCCAACATGTTCTCACTTCTCAACTTGAGAGATAACAATATTCAACTTGGTCTGGCTGGGACCGATCTCAGGTCCTCCCGTGTGGCGTCTGAGACGCACAAAACTAAATGTTGACGCATAGTTCGATTGTTATTCCTGGAAGTGAATCTCACTTATCCCTAGTCAAGGAAAATACACAGCTAGTGAGACGGGATTCAATCAGTTCACAGCACTGAAGCCGGTAATTGTTGTTTTATACCAGAGTACCACCGGCAGTTGGTTATTTTGTTAAACATCTGTGCTGATTTACCTCCGTGTTTAGGGATGGTGGGCTGGGGTGGGGAGGGGGTTGCTCATAAAACAAAGCTTCACTCTACCAGACAGACACAGTGACCTCATGGGAAGAACATGAACTCGGGTTTTAGGTGAATTGGAGGATGAAATGAAGTATGGAACTGAGAAACTTAAAGTCCAACTGACTTAACACAATGCAGTGACTGCATGCGAAAATAGTCTCAAATCCGACTGTCAACATCGTCGCGGTTGCCATACGTCATGGTGTGTTTTTAAAAGAGCTATAAAAGCTGTTCTACTGCCCCCGCTGACAGCCCGGCGGGCAGGTACACACATGAAAGCGATTTGGAGGCCAATGTTTATGGACAGTATTTTACTGTTTAAGACTAGAATGACTTGGGGTGAGGAGGGGAAACGGATACACTGCCTTTATGACCTGCTGATGATGATCATGATGATGTTTGCCCCTTCACTCTCTTGCTCTGGAAAAAAAAAAAAGACTAGCAGGACATCTGGAGCTGGAGGTATTGCCGGTCAGTTGGAAAGGGAAAGGGTTGTCAGGGATACTCCTGCTGACTACTATGGGCCAGTGTTGAGGTGTCAAGATTATTTGCTTGCTTGTTTTTTTGTTTGTTTGTTTGGCTTGCATTCAAGCTCTGTCGTTGTGTGTTTGTGTGAATGGGTGAAACACATGGCATTATTTGCGGTTTCCAGGGAGTCACTATTGGTTTTAAGGGGGTCCCACAGTATATGTATGCATACCAAACTTTCTGTTTTCCAAACCCATTTTCCTCCAATGTGTGTGTGTGCGTGTGTGTGTTTGTGTGTGTGTGTGTGTGTGTGTGTGTGTGTGTGTGTGTGTGTGTGTGTGTGTGTGTGTGTGTGTGTGTGTGTGTGTGTGTGTGTGTGTGTGTGTGTGTGTGTGTGTGTGTGTGTGTGTGTGTGTGTGTGTGTGTGTGTTTGTGCGTGTGCATGAGTAATTGTATGCATGTGTGACATCCTACACTTGTCAGAGAACAGCTCTCTCAGGAAGTGTGTTGAACGGGATGTTTCCCCACTCGACGAGAGGTCTGGAACTATCCGTAGCTCCGCGTCGCTCGTTGAGGGATAACTTCCTCTCCCATCCCCTTCTTCTAAGCCCTCACTCCCTCCCGCCCACTCCCCAACAACTCACACACACACATACACACACTGACACACACACACAGAAAGTTTTGTTTGGCGCAATCTTCTCGTTGCTAGCTTTTGGTTTGAGCAAGCGGCCATCGACGGCTGACTTTCCTCCCCGGGGGGGAGCGTCTTGGCTCCTCTTGTATTTATTTTTTGAGCCCCCTGATTGGTTGTCATATAATCACTTTTTTGGGGTTAGTTTTCAGGTTATTTGGGCGCCATTTGTCCTCGTTGGGATACCGAAATGTTTGTTGTTGTTGTGTCTGTGGCCATCTCAGTCTTGGGAACAACAAAAAAAGCAAGTGTTTGTTGTTCCTTCAAATGCAATATAGGTGCTGTACTGGGCAATGTGAGGAGTTGCAGTGGCAGCGGCATTAGGTTAGACCCCTATGTGTCCGCAGGCTTTCTGTAGACATCCTATCCCCAGAGCCAGTTGCCAAACACCAACTTGCTCCTTAATTGCATCTATCGGTATTCACTGAGTGTCGTGTTGGTTAAATCTGCATCCGTAAATGTATAGGAGCGTTGAGAAGCCGACCATAATTTGTACGCTGGGTTATAATTGAATAACACGCATTAATACAATATCTATTGTTTGGGTCATACATTCCATATGATTGGACATTGTATGTCTAGGTTTGCCACGGTGCTGCAGATTGCTCCTATTCTTTGCCTATTGGTTTCCCATTGGAGCGCACGGATGTGCGAATTGTAACTGCCAAAGCCATAGTGGGTGGGAGACAGGAGAGGTTTTCCCCTCAGATGAGCATTACAGTGCAGGGATTGTCCCATACTGACTGTGATGATTCATGTATTTCCTGTGTCTGCTTGTCATACAGCCTATGTATAAACGTGGCATACAAGACAGGCCTATTATGGGTTCGTCACAGCACAGCAATCCATGAACAACACACACACACACACACTTTGGTCATGCTGGTACAAGTTACTGAATAAACATAAATGGTACCCTCTCTGTGATAGGATAGCTTAGAATACCTCACATTCCAC
>OLKM01000220.1:189163-191663 GCA_900291075.1 Melanogrammus aeglefinus
TGACTGATATGTTCGCTGGCCGAACAATGGTCCTGTCTGCTTGGCTGACTGACTGACTGACTGACTGACTTGGTTGCTGGCCGACTGATGGTCCTGTCTAGTTGGCTGATTAACTGACTGAATGATTGGCTGGCTGGCTGGCCTTGCAGTCTGACTAATATCAACTATAGTCATTTCTTACCATGCATATAACAAAGCTACATTGGGGCCTGTATAAAGATAAAATCCTAAAGGGAAGTGACCACATACACACACAGATCCAAGTTACCTTTTTCCCCGGTGGTGACAAGCCTCAGAGGTAAAGACTGTCGATGGTGTTTCAAACTTTGGTTCACGTTATATATTTCTTTCGTCTCCTTCCAGTGACGGGAACAGACTACATATACATGAACATGCCGGTGTATGGGAACGGCACCAGCTTTGTAGAGTCCCTCTTCGAGACGTTTGGTAAGAGTGTCCGCACGCGCTGTGCTTGATCAGCTGTAAAATACGCGCTCCCTTGTGGATGAGATTTAAGCGTTTTTATCCTCTTCTCCGCAGACTGTGACCTGGCGGACCTCAGAGAAGCAACAGAGGACACCAAGCAAGACCAGCCCTCGCTAATCAACGAGACGGACACTCCACAACAGGCATGTGGCAGCCATCCATCCATCCATCCCTCCCTCTAACCTGCTCTACATCCATCCCTCTATCCATGTATCTATCTATCGGTCTGTCCATGCATCCATCCATGCCTCTATCCATCCATCCGTCCACACCACCATCTATCAACCCATCCATACCTACATCCATCTATCCATACATCCTTCCATCCGTCCATCTATTTCCTTGATCTCTGCATCGCTGGTCAGTGTTTCAGGGGGCAGGAGTTCATGGCAGGGACTCATCCCTCCTGATTGGCATGTATTTGGAGGTTTAGGGGGACATCTGAATACCAAGAGACAAGAGAATACCCCTGTTAATACAGGGGTTTCACACAAGGGTTCACACAAGTCCAGAATCAAACCTGTGTCTCCACAGCATCGATGGAGTGTTGTCCGTCGATGTACCCCTCCAGCTATACGTAACCATTTGTTATCTGTAGTATTATGGATGCTGCGCTTTACACTGTTGGATGAGACGGTTGTGCTTCCGTCAGATAGGAGTTATAGCCCAGATAATACAGTTGTATGTGTTTGACCGTCAGCCCAGGAGTCAAGGCCACCCGTCCAGCCGCAGGACAGTTAGAGATACGAAGCCCTCCGTCTTCCTGACACCCCCTCCCCACCCGTTCGTGCACTAGCCCCCAGTGGGGAATGGTGAATAGAGTGGAGGCTTTGCTGTTTAAAAGTGCAGCCCTGGAGTGGGCTAGAAACCAAGACACAAAAAGGATGGGACGACGAGAGAGACGACGAAAAACAACCAAACAGCAGGAGAGAGAGAGAGAGAGAGAGAGAGAGAGAGAGAGAGAGAGAGAGAGAGAGAGAGAGAGAGAGAGGGAGAGAGAGAGAGAGAGAGAGAGAGAGAGAGAGAGGAGAGAGAGAGAGAGGGAGAGAGAGAGAGAGAGAGAGAGAGAGAGGAGAGAGAGAGAGAGAGAGAGAGGGAGAGAGAGAGAGAGAGAGAGGGAGAAAGAGAGAGGGAGAAGGGGAGAAAGATGGAGAGAGAGAGAGAGAGAGAGAGAGAGAGAGAGAGAGAGAGAGAGAGAGAGAGAGAGAGAGAGAGAGAGAGAGAGAGAGAGAGAGAGAGAGAGAGAGAGAGAGAGAGAGAGAGAGAGAGAGAGAGAGAGAGAGAGAGAGAGAGAGAGAGAGAGAGAGAGAGAGAGAGAGAGCGAGAGAGAGAGAGAGAGAGAGAGAGAGCGCTTGAGAGGGAGAGAGAGCGCTAGAGAGAGAGAGAGAACTGTGCACACATGCATGTCACGTCGTGCAACGCCCAATCATTTTTATTAAGACCCATACCATTTTAACGAGCACCCCCCCCCCCCCCCCAGATCCGAGCCGTAAACCTCGTCCACGCTACATGAATAACTATCCCACCGCTGTGGGCCCGTGCAATCCCCCCTGGAGACGCACATGACGTATTTATCACAAGCTGCTCAGCCTTTAATTCCACCAGGATTGTTTGCTTTTAGGGGATGATGGAGGAATCATCAAGACAAAGAGTGCACGAGGTTGACGGTCCGTATCCCCCTGTCTGCTCTCCCTAGAACGCCACGAGCCCCTCAGCTCCTCGCCCGACGGCAGCCCCTCGCTCGGCTCCTCCTCTCTCGGCTCCCCCTCTTCTTTCGGCTCGGCTCCTCCTCCTCCCCCGGCTCCTCCCCTTCCGACCACGCCTCCTCCAGAGGATTACTACGAAGTGGCGCTGCCCCTCGGCCCCGGAGCCACGCCAGAGTACATCGTCACCCGAGGTCAGCGGCTCCTCCAGCCTCCTGGGGTTGGGGGTTTGAAGTCTGGTGGGTGCAGGGTGTTTGGCTCACGAGGCCAAAAGGGTTCTGGGTCTGCAATCCCCGTCCCTGTAGTCTGCC
>OLKM01000220.1:196663-199163 GCA_900291075.1 Melanogrammus aeglefinus
ATTTCTCGCGTATGTTGACTGGGACCCACGCCGACGAGAGACTTGCCGATTGGCTGGCGGTCATTTACAGCCGAAACACGACTAGCTCATTTGCATAGAGTTGAGCTGTTTGCAACTCTCATGTACAGCTTTACAGCTTTAAAGCTATCGCTCAAGCGTTATATCGCTCAAGCGTTATATCGCTCCGATCGCTTTATCGCTCAAGTCTAATAGAAAGGGAATGGGCGTTTTATCGCTCAAAACGCTTTACAGCTTTCGGTGTGAGAACGCACAGTTAGGGTTGAAGTGCCTGCTAAACAAATCAATATTGAATTAATGGTAAATAGTGTTTTGTCATCATGGCCCTCATTGTGCTTCTATTTTTTTTCCATCATCATGAATATCGATCAAGAAACAATCTTTAGCTTGACAACCACAATGCATACAATTCAATTATTACTTCTGTATATATATATATGATGTACTCTCTCCCCCTCTCTCCCTCCCTCCAGGCGGGCAGCAGCGAGGAACTGGGCCGGTGGCTTGGGGTCCTCCTGGCTGAGACGGGCTCCTCCGTGGACCCCGAATCCCTGTACTACGACTACGTGGACCTGGACACCATCGCCAACATCCGCCACGCCGTGCGCCACTCCTTCCTGTGAGTGACGCAGGGAAGGGTGGGGCAGAGATTGGGGGGGGGTTTTCTTTCGGCAGTTTATCGGCAGGCAGGTCAGTCGAGCACGTGGGGGTGTCTGACTCAGAAACAGAAGGAGACTGCGCTCTGTGCCCCCCCCCCGTGTCCGTAGCCTCACCGGCTGCCCGCACTTTTTCTCGAGAGTCTCCAGGTAGGAGAGCGAGAGACGATTTGAAAAGGGTATTTTGGAGTGTGTGCAAAGCGGCGACACACACCCAGAGGTCCTGATGTACGGATCAGAGAGTACAGGGCTAGCCGCCTGAAACAGTTTGGGACATCACAGGAGGTATCTTAATACACCAACACACCAACTACCCTCTAGTGAGCAGGAGAGGGGTAGGAAGGGGAAGATGGCCAGGAGAGGGTTGTGTGTGTGTGTGTGTGTGTGTGTGTGTGTGTGTGTGTGTGTGTGTGTGTGTGTGTGTGTGTGTGTGTGTGTGTGTGTGTGTGTGTGTGTGTGTGTGTGTGTGTGTGTGTGTGTGTGTGTGTGTGTGTGTGTGTGTGTGTGCGCACCATGTGACCTTGCCCCTGTGTGGTGTGCTAGGTGGGCCACATCCTCCAGCAGCACTTCCACAGACTCCCGGACCTATGACGAGGTCCCCCACGAGACAACGCAGGTGAGACACTAACACGTGCCAGCGACCACACACACACACACACATGCACACACACTCACCACACACACACACACACACACACACACACACACCACACACACACACACACACACACACACACACACACACACACACAACACACCCCCACACACACACGACACACTAACACGTGCCAGCGACCACACACACACACACACATGCACACACACTCTCCCTTGTTCTCTCTCTCTTTATCTATTTCTTTTTATCTCTCCCTAACACACGCAGGCACACAAACACACAAAATAACACACTGTCTCCCTCTCTACCGCTTTTTTTTCTTTATCTCTCCCTTACACACACACACACACACACACACATACACACACACCACACACACACACACACACACACACACACACACACACACACACACACACACACACACACACACACACACACCTACACACACACACATGCAGGTCCATACATGATCTTGTGTCTGTGTGGTATACAAACTCATCCAACTACTAAGGGTCTCAGCCCTTAGTTATGGGTGTTTTTCCTTTGATGGTCAGAGATTAGCAGCGGTTTGAGTTTGGGGCGGGGGGGGTGTGTGTGTGTGCAGCTGTCGGGGGAAGGGGAGGTGGGGGGGGGGGGGGGGTAGAGGAAGGGCATCTTAATACGACACCGCTGATCAGTCATCCAAACAGAATGGGCTCTGTTACAGGCTTCTCAATGACTACTCTTCATAGGCCTGTGTGTGTGTGGTGTGTGTCTGTGTGTGTGTGTGTGTGTGTGTGTGTGTGTGCGTGCGTGCG
Organism: Melanogrammus aeglefinus; assembly: GCA_900291075.1. Taxonomy (NCBI): domain Eukaryota; kingdom Metazoa; phylum Chordata; class Actinopteri; order Gadiformes; family Gadidae; genus Melanogrammus; species Melanogrammus aeglefinus. The sequence continues at coordinate 198,754 of OLKM01000220.1, forward strand.
TGTGTGCGTGCGTGCGCGTGCGTGTGCGCGCGCGTGTGTGTGTGTGTTTGTGTGCATCTATGTGTGTGTGTGTGTGTGTAAGAAAGAGATGGGAAAAAAGCTGCACGTCATATGACTGAAAGGAGGGGGGGGGGGGTCAAAGGTCACTCTGGTTTCACTGCCCATAAACCTTCCTCAACCCAGCCTCACACCGCCCCTCAAAGCTCCTCTGGCTAATCACACGTCCCCCTAAAAACACAAACACGCCCCACCCAGACGCATCCATCCCAAACTGACCAGCTACACCTCCGCCATTTTTCCATGACCTTCCCCCCCACGCCCCCCCCCCCCCCCGCGCCCTTGAGCGGTATCTCTCCTTCATGTTTTCTCTCTTCCGTCCCTCCCCCCTCACGGCCTCCCCCGGTCTCCCT
>OLKM01000220.1:204163-276663 GCA_900291075.1 Melanogrammus aeglefinus
CAAGGTTCATGTTCCTGCCTGAGGAAGAATAAAAAACATTAGGAGCCAGCCGGAGTGGATCGATGGGCAGGACAACGCTACGGTATCAGCCAGGCCAGACACCGGCCTTCCAAGATAGCATCCTTTACACGGCAGCCTTTCTTTACATAAACGTCTCCGTTGATATGGGGGACAAGGGGGAGATTAAAAAAAAAAGCAGAAAGAGGGAATGTGAAAGTTCACTGACTGTGCAGAGCACAGCAGAGCAGGAGAGACGAGGAGTCTGTGAGGCCAGAATCACTGGTGAGATTGGAAGACGTAAGAGAGAGGTACAAGAGTCTGCGTGTATGGTTTTTGTGTTTAATTTCCAATGCGCAGAGGGAGAGGCCAAATCGTTGTTTGTGTGCAAGTGATAATGTGAATCTCATCCCGCCACACTGCATTTTTATATCATGAGGTAGACTACTGTGTCTGTGGTGTATATGTTGTATAGGGTAAGGACATGGGGTGTTTTGATTTCTCTCGGATGGAAATGTCCGTGTAGATACAAATAATTGTTAACTACTAACAGCCATTCAAAGAAAGCCAAGGGTCACCCCAATGACTACAATTAACTCACTTCTTCTCTTAAACATGACTTATTGCACTTTACCATTTTCCTTCTCTGGATACGAGGAAAAAACAACTTAATTTCATATATCTCTTACGTTTTGTCTTTAAGCCTAAATAAATATGTTATGAATTGCTGGTGCACAATCATCGGCAGTGAACCTGTTATGATGTCTGTGCCTTTTGTGGAATCATTAAAAATGCAAAAGCACATTTAAATTCTCTTTATTCCATTTACTCTCACATGGCTTGAATAATGGAAATAGAAATGATAAAATAAACTAAATGTAATAAAATGATAAATATGTATTTTGAGAATTATATAAGCAAGTTCATTTGAGGCAATATAATGCAGTTTAAACAAGTGGAGACAGTATTTCATATGGATTAAAGTCCTTTGTGCGCTGTGTGAATGTAGACATGTCGTAACTCCAGTGCGTCTTGAGCGTGTGAACCTTTATGCCATAAACAACGAATGAACAATAACTTAAAATATGTGAAAAATAGAAAAGAATTGTCAAATTCCCGGTAGAAACTTTGCTACCATCACATATGTACAGATGAGACGGATAAATAACTAAAAAGTAACCTCAAAGCAGATCTGTATATGATGGAGAAAGTGAGTCTTAAACCGGTTATAAACGACAGAGCTTCCTTGTTTTCCTGGCTCTCGCCTCCAGCCCAGACCCTGATGGGAGGAAGAGGAAGAGCGCTGACCTCCGCTCTCAGAGGAAGAGATAATAAAGCCAGTACAGCATGTTGACGAACAGGAAAGCCAGGGGGAAAACCGAGCGCGAGTGACGGTCGATATTGTGCGGGTTCTCCACGCTGAAGACGTGCGCTACCGTGCGGGAGGCCTGCCTCACCGACGTCATGCAGCGACCGTCCACGCAACCGCCTGACCTCCTGACCTTTAACCCCGTTTTGTGGGAGGCGACGTCAGGGCTCTTTGCTTTAGGATGGCGAGTTCGCCCCCCGTCCTCCCTCTCGTCTTCCTCATCAGCGCATGAGGCGAGCTCCACCGGCTGTTTGGGTTGGATGCAGCGGGCCGGGAGGATGGATCCGTTCCCGTTCGATTCTTTAAAGTCTCTCAGGAGATCCTGACGGACAGAGGGACAGGGATGTGCTGAGATAATAAGTGGGATGCTAGCACTATCAACAATGCAATTCCAAGCATTAAGCTTAATGGAATTAAATATTCCATTAAGGCAATTAGCTTAAACACAAGCTAAGAAAATTGGTAAATATTTACCCCCAGTTTCAACTGAACGATCACCTTTCATCACTCGTTTTGGGACGGTGGGCGATGTGGAGCGGTAGCCCGGCTCTGCGATTTGGACTCACCCGTTGCAGTTCCTCCAGGGTCTGGTGCTGCATGGTGCAGAAGTGGGCGCAGGCGTACTCCAGCAGAGCCCCAAAGATGAAGGTGAAGCAGATGCCCAGGTACACGTCGATGGCCTTGATGAAGCAGTTGGCGTTGGGGAGAGAGGTGCGAGCGCCCATCATCAACGTGGTCATGGTCAGGACGGTGGTCACGCCTGGAGACACAGACCGATCAACGGTTCATAGGGCGATCATTTGTGATGGCACGCACATGTCGACAGAGATTTTGTTTGATTTGGTTTGTTTCTTCAAGGTAGTTAAGACATTGATCGCTTTCTTAGGGTTGACCTGGATCTATTAACGCACACGGTGCCAAAAGAAATAAGCAGTACAAGAGCGGGCGTAGCTATACAGACCGATGCAGGTTCTGGCCGGAACCGAGGACTGGCTGATCCAGAAGGATACCCAGGAGAGAACCACCAGCAGGGTGGAGGGAACGTAGGTCTCCAGGATGAAGAACAAGACGTTCCTACGGAGAGCAAAGTGCAGAACCAGCTTGGGGTAATTTCCTAGAAAAGAAGTAACACAGAAAAAAAATGCAATTATGGTTTGTTCAACACCACTGCAAAACTATAAAAAATAATGAATGGCGTTAGTTTCAAGTTCATGAGGTCATTCATGATGTGGTGATGAAGGGTTTATATTGTTTGAGAAGGGAGAGGGGGGATGTGTGTGGGTGATCTTACCTGTCTCGTATACAGCCTCAGACACTGAAGTATAGTAGCTCTCTATGCTGTACTGGGCCAACCTCAGCGTGTCCAGGCCTTTGACCGAATCATTGCCCCGGGTCCAGTAGAACACCACGTCCTGCAGGTTGTATCCCCCTGAGGACATGCAGCGAAATGAACGCACCCAGGAAGAAACCAAAATACAGTCACAGATAGACACAGCACAGGTACAAAAACATCTCCCGCACCTCCTTCGCCTGAAGACGTACACAACACACACAAACAAACACACACACTCTTGGTTAATTCATTACATTTCACCTACCCCACACTAACTCCCTTAACCCCATTCAATACTTACACTAACCAGTTGATGCCCGGATGGTAATGACTGATGGTGGTAGGGATGATGGTGATGGAGGGTTTGTTTCCATCAGCAGAATGAGGGGTTGCGGGTATGAAACCCCCAGGCTACTCACAGCTCTCCAGCTGCAGGGTGCACACCTGTCTGTCCATGGGGTACTTGGTCAGGTCCATGTTACAGGCTATGGTGGCTGTGATGCTGTGAAGGGTTCAAATGTTGACTCAATGTTGAAACTCAACATAGTGATGATAAGGTTACAGTGTTGTAAGAGTGTAAGAGAATAGGAGTACTGTGGTGGTCAGAGTAATAACACTTAGATGTGTAACTCTTGTCTTACGGACAGAAAAAAGTGTACTATCTCAAAAGTGTCATCTAATTTTACAGGAATACTTTAATATTTATTTTCCTTTCAGCATTCACAAATTTTTGGGTTTCATTCTTCTTTCAAACGTACTTAGTCTCTGTGTAAGAGAAACGCACTCAAACACAACAACAGGGAGAAACCCGTAATGCCCCTCCCGTACACTTCCGAGTCAAACGGGTCCCGAGCCGCGTCCTACCGGAGTGCGTAGAGGACGGTGCCGTTGCTGAAGATGCGGATCAGCCGGTTCTCCACAGTGACGTCGTGCAGGAACGAGCGCTTGGAGTCCGGGATGAAGGTGTCCGGGATCCACAGCAGGGACACCAGCCGCCCGTCCACGCTCACGCTCTCGTTCCCGTTTCCGGGGAACACTAGCCGGCTGTCCCGCCACCGCTGCCGCAGGAAGATGGTGGCGGTGTAGTCCTGCGTGGGTAAGACGGTGGAAATAAGAAACATCCCCCGTTCACTTCATCTGTTTACATTTATTCATTCATTGATTCATTTTTCTGGTAATGCACACATAACTTTTCGCTCTTATACCTATTAACTGTTGTATCATTTCATTTCATTTTTCTTTAGGATGGGCCTATTCAATTAAGTTATTCAGTTTTCATTAAGAGTTATTTAAGAAGTAGGCCTACCATATTGATCTCTGAGATGGCATCTATGCTGGCGATGTCCAGGCTCATTCCGATTTCCACAGGACCCTCTATCAAAAACGGAGATATAAGTTCCAGGTTTCTTAGTGGCAAGCTAGATTGCCCTTCAAGAAGACAGGACAAGCCCAGATAGGCCATGCTGTATGTATCATTTTGCTGATGGCTCGTCAGGTTTGGTCTCACCATTAAAGTTGGGTCTGAGGTATTTATTATATCCCTTCATCAGCTTCTGGATGGTCGGGTGGAGCTGGGAGTCGTTCCATTCTCCCCAGTGTTGCCCAGGGAACATGCACCCACTGGTCAGTGAAAGAGGGTGTTAGAGCATTGAGTAGGCCTATTTGTGCCTTGTTCAGCAGGTGTTAAACATGGCATGACATGTCTTCTTAGACAACAGATAAAAAAGTCAAAAGGTAAAGTAAAGTATCATTTTTACTATACTTATTTTGGGGGAGGTTTGAAGTGACAATTCCAAAACTAGTATTGCATTAAAGTATTTCAAGTGAAAGATGACGTAGGCCTACAGCATTCATTCTTGTAGGCGCTGGAATGACCTACCTTCATTTGATAATGCCTGGAGGGAGTGGGCTGAATTTATGACGTCTGGGAAGGAATGCAGTTCTTGAGTGGTATCTAATCAATTATTGCAGTTGTCTAGACGCTCCAGGATAATAAATATTGAGTCTTAGTTATATGAGAGCATCTGGGGAGCCCTTACACCTCGGACGCTACACTAATAACCATCTTTGTCCCACCATAAGGCAACAGCTATACAATGTATGACAATTTAGAGCCTACCATGCTCACGCATTATGAGAGGAACAATAAAAGGGGTGTGCCTGCCCACACATTGATGGAGAGGAGACTGCAGAACATCTGCAGGTAGCGCCATACAACGAACGTCGGCAAACTCTCAAATGTTCCGACTGTGACGTGACTTTTAGGGCAGATACTGCAAAGCATTCTGGGGAAAGTCACTCCTTTCAATTTGGTCCACGCAGCAAAGCAAATTAGGTAACGTTGCTGGCTAGAGTAGAGATTTATAACCCAACATTGTGGGGTTATAAATGATTAAGTGCTACAGCGTTGTGGCAGTAGCACTGTGACTAGTTTCCCGATCCGTCCACAATAGTTGGACGATAAATAACGCGGGCCTCGTCAATTGCCTTTAATCGTCATCAAATATGACAAGTTCACAGGGGTGTTATTAGGTAATTGGACCTGGACCTTATGTTTCGATCATTTTGCAGATAAGGTAGCCTACTTATGGAGGAGAACACTTTTAGAAATCGGTCTAAGATTGAGTGAGAAGGCTGCAGTGGTAATCCGGACGGTCAATCTCCCTTGGGACAAAGTGTCGCTTCAATGTCACAGACACTTGGACGCGTTACTACCCCAATTAAAAAAAAAGAAAAAAATCTGCATAAATCCTTTAGACAAAAACATTTTAAAAAATCGCAATGTTTTCCTTTAAGGTCCTGGTGCAATAATCAATAGCCTATTTCCCCCCCTCCCCCTTCAAACTGGGACCCAATAAAATACATATAAAAAATGATATAGGCCCATGAGTCCAATTTCATCTTCAACCAATAGTGAATGTAGGATAACTTTAACATAACCTTCATTGGATTCACGTTTGTAGTCCTGTGGGACAGCGGCCTCTTTAGGTCTGGTCATTGTGGCCTCTGGTGGCCATAAACGTGTATTTTTTTTTTTTTTTTTGTATGGTCTTGTTGAGGATTAGAAGTCATGAACCTTGAGGAATCGCTGTAAATAGTCATGTTTCTTGCTGAAGGCTACCCGAAAGAGGCCCAAACAATGCTCTCCTCGAATCTCACTCCCAAGTTTTCTGAAAATGTGGTAGCCCTGATCCGCAGTCTCTCATAATCTGTATTTCTGGGCTTGACCTTTACTTTCATAAACATAATGCATAAAAATTAATTATATATATATATATATATATATATAATATATATATATATATATATAAATATATATATATATAATATATATATATACATATATATCGTAATACTGTATATATGCACCTCTTACCTTTGTACTGTCAGAAACAGGACCACTAGAGTCAATGGCTGGACAGACATCACGGTAGCGTTGCAAGCTGGGAGACAAAGGAAATGGTCAGTGCCTGTACCTCTGCAATCTACATGGTAGCAGCAATTTGGGTATTACCAAAGTGTCCACAAGGTGGCGACATGTAACAATTTAGCATTACGCATGGTTATAAGTATAACATATACAATTTATATATAATGTATAAAATCCCCGTTGTATTACACGTAGCTTGATGTGTACACTGTTAAATTCTACTAATCGTATACTCCCTGCTTCTGTAAACATCTCATTAGCTGAATGGCGTGTGTGTGTGTGTGTGTGTGTGTGTGTGTGTGTGTGTGTGTGTGTGTGTGTGTGTGTGTGTGTGTGTGTGTGTGTGTGTGTGTGCGCGCGCGTGTGCGGCGTGTATTCCAATCTTTTCTCCATGTCCACATCCACTCCAACACCCCCTGCTAAACAAATCTGTTAAACGATTAATTGTAAATGTAAAATGTAACCTAATCCATTTCTCACATATAGTGCATTGATTATTTTCCAGAAGCCATAAGCCCAATAACAACTCGATCACATTGACATCCTTATGCTCCAGAAGGGGCTAAACCTTATGGAAGACCAATCCTCCAGCTCGCAGCTCTGCAATTGATTGCAAAGCCATGCATTATTCAAACACTTTCCCACATAACATGCGACGGATTGTCACACTGGTGGGTTTTTTCACCGTCCCATGGGATATCATTGAGAAAATAATAGGAGGCTTATTCAGTTCCAGTTGTATAACCGTGATATATTTCAACAAGCAGCACCCATTTTGACTAGGCTGCTCGTTGCTATGTTTGTGTTGTTGTTTGTTGAGGATTGATAAATACTCTGTTGCTCCCTTTTACAAGCCACTTTCCTTTCTTGTTTAGCTTATTATTCAAGGTGGTTATCTTGTATAACCATCGCTATTCACCAATCCTCTTTTTGATTACATGAGTAATACATAAAACACTTTGACATGCTTATAAAACTTTAAATATAAGTTTCATTCCCATATGACAACAACTCAGGGTTCTTCCTCAGAATAATTACACGTTAAATGCTAACAATTTTCCTATGGAGAGAAATCACTAATTTATTGAGAATACACACACTCGTTCTACATACCCAATATACATTTTAAACGTGTTTAAAGCTTTAATTCAGCTTTAAGTAATTGTTTTATCCTACCTGATTAAGTCATTTTTAATCCTACCTGCTGTTAAATATGACGGTATGTCTCTTCTGGTTTTCCGTTCCCTCTTAAGTCCTCCCTTGAGGAGTTCTTCGGCTTTTCTTTGTATCTACTGTTCTCCTCCTCTTTTCTCTCCTCTCTTCCTCTCCGGGTCTTTTGCAGTGGCTCGAGTCGTTGCTGCTGTTCTCATCAATCAATGCATTGCCTGTAGGTTTCACCACCTGCAAAGCAAACAGATGCTATTAGGTCATGGTGGGAGAGGTAATTGGCTTTTCTGCTTAAAGTACCAAGCACCTCTCACATTCTCCTGCCACTGAATGAATCTCTACTCAGCGCAGCTCCTTCTCTCTCTCTCTCTCTCTCCCTCTCTCTCTCCCCCTTCTCTCTCTCTCTCTCTCTCTCTCTCTCTCTCTCTCTCTCTCTCTCTCTCTCTCTCTCTCTCTCTCTCTCTCTCTCTCTTCCTCCTCTCTCTCTCTCTCTCTCCCTCCCTCTCTATCTCTCTCTCTCTCTCTCTCTCTCTCTCTCTCTCTCCTCTCTCTCTCTCTCTCTCTCTCTCTCTCTCTCTCTCTCTCTCTCTCTCTCCCCTCTCTCTCTCTCTCTCTCTCTCTCTCTCTCTCTCTCTCTCTCTCTCTCTCTCTCTCTCTCTCTCTCTCTCTCTCTCTCTCTCTCTCTCTCTCTTCTTCCTCTCCCTCTCTCTCTCTCTCTCTCTCTCTCTCTCCTCTCTCTCTCTTCTCTCTCTCTCTCTCTCTCTCTCTCTCTCTCTCTCTCTCTCTCTCTCGCTCTCTCTCTCCCACCCACTCCCTCCCCCCACATTCTCATTCTCTCTTACCCATCACCCTCTCTCTCTGTATTGCTTTCTAATCGTTCCTTTTTAATCAGACACCTTCTCTCATAATTCTACCTATCTTAACTCCTACCTTTATGATTGCCGTCTCTAATTAAAAAATACAAACACGCACGCACACACAAACACCTAAATCACAGTTATTCAGGTCTTCAGGGAGCCTTCTTCCAACATCTCATTGTATCCCTTTCATCCTCTCATTTCTTAGCTCTGTTCCCCCGGTTCATATATTGCTGTCTGTCGTGCTCTTGTTGAAAGTAGTTTGAAACGGGTCGCTTTTAACTCAGTTTATTTGTTGAAGTATTTGGGTACGGTAACTATGAAGCAAAAGGGAGGGAATTGTATCTAACTTGTGAGAGAGAAATACCGTGAGCTACTTCGAGCTCCGGGCTTATGCCCGAGGCTCTCTGCAGGGCGCCTATGATTCTCTGATCTTCTCTGACTCCGGGCGCCGAAAAAAAACGACCAAGTAGGCGTGGCCTATGTGAAGTAGGCGTGGTCTATGTGAAGTAGGCGTGGTCTATGTGACGGCTTAGCTGCGGGTTCCCTGTCCGTCTTAAAGATGCTGCCTTCTGTGGCTGGGGTAGATATTACAGCTTGTATGTTTGAAGCTTCTGTGCTTAAAATACGTAACATGTCTCTTTCTCTCTTTCTATCTCTGTTTCTCTCTCCATCGCTCTCTGTCTATCTGTCTCTCGCTCTTCTCATTCTTTCAATCTCTCTCTCTCTCTCTCTCTCTCTCTCTCTCTCTCTCTCTCTCTCTCTCTCTCTCTCTCTCTCTCTCTCTCTCTCTCTCTCTCTCTCTCTCTCTCTCTCTCTCTCTCTCTCTCTCTCTCTCTCTCTCTCTCTCTCTCTCTCTCTCTCTCTCTCTCTCTCTCTCTCTCTCTCTCTCTCTCTCTCTCTCTCTCTCTCTCTCTCTCTCTCTCTCTCTCTCTCTCTCTCTCTCCTCTCCCTCCCTCCCTCCTCCCTCCCTCTCTCTCTCTCTCTCTCTCTCTCTCTCTCTCTCTCTCTCTCTCTCTCTCTCTCTCTCTCTCTCTCTTCCGTCACTCTAACTCTCCCTCCGTCTCTCTCACTCTCGCTCTCTGTATCTCCTCCTTTCTTTCTGTTACTCTGACTCTGTATCTCTCAAAATGTCCCATGGCTCCTCTGCATTACAGAGGCTAGATAAGGACCACAGCAATCCAATTATATCGGTTGTCCTTTTTTCCACCCCCTGCTTTTATTTATTCATACGTATGTTGGTCTCCTAAAGAAAAGGCAATTTCACACTCCTTCCTCCACACTCCATCAACTCCAATCCCCACGGCCATGGTTTGTTTGTGTTGTCAATCCAGTCCCAATAAGTGCAGGTGGGGTAATGCATCTATATTTCCCCCTTGCACACTTGGAACCGCAACTACCCCCGTGTTAGACCTGATGTCCGCTTGTCAACCCCTTGTTAATAGCATAAATCGTCTTGGTGATGCGGATGCAGGGACATGATGTAACAAATATGAGCATCTAGGGTTCTCATTGACTGACGGCATCGTGGAGGTACCGCTGGAAGCTCAAATGTCTCAAGCTCAAGACTTTTTCAATCGTTGTTTGTTTCTTTTTTTTCTTCAGGTTGATGAGGCATGCAGTGGTGCAGGAGTAAACCTTTCACCCCTTGTTTCGATAGCGAGGTCACATGGCATCTGAATCACCGTTAAGCCGCCGCTGGCCATTCAGCCGCGCTTTCCGCTCCAGTTGTAGCATCTCACCTCCCCGTCCCTGGGACCTGTGACGCACACTTGCTAGAACCCAAGCAGGTGTGAGAAATAGACAAATCAAGGAGAACCGCGCCGGCGGGTAACATCTGATGAGGGTGTTGGACAGAATCTCTCCACGGGTAGAGAGGAAAGGAGAGGAAAGATAAAAAAAAAGACATTACAGTTCGGAACCCCCTTGTGTAGGTGGTCTAGTTCAACCCTGTTCTGAAGCTTCAAATATTCATTTTCAAGATTTCTTTACTAAAGTAATGGGTGGTCCGTGGAATCGTGAAAACACTTTTCTGAATCCAGATATTTTTGGACTTTTATCTTAAGTCAAGATCGACTGACATACGGTCACAATGCATTATGTTCCAGTTGCTCTAAAGGGCCAGTGTCACTCTGATGTCCCTGGCTGTCATCAGCGCTGTTCACTGAGATGTTTTCTGAGCGCCCCTCCGGGGGGGAGGAGGTGTGGTCCGATGTGGGGTGGGATGACAGGAGGAGACCCAGGATGCTCCATTGTATGGGAGCTGGTGAGGAATAGTAATAACACATGGGTGAATTTTGATAACATGACTAGCTGCAGTGGGCACCTCTCACACATGTCTCCATTCGGCTCAGTCTAAATCGGGTTAGGTTTGTTGTGAAGACTGGAAAGAGGTTTACTGTAGTGAAGAATATATATGTAGAAATAATGACACCTTTGGGGAACGGTCATCTTTCACTTTTCCGGCCTTAAATAGTGCTTTGCATTTTGAACAGGGTGATGTATCACACCTCATCCACTATAGCGGTTATTCAGTTTGTCTTGGGCCAAAAATACCTCAACAGGTGAGTCAGGCCAGGGAAACACTGTGAACTCCTGATCGGATTTTAAACGCCTTCTGGCAACCAAGCCGTTGCACATTCTGGCCGTGGCGGTATGTTAATTCACATGTTCTCCCCAGTCCACGCCCACAGACACGGATCATTGAAGCACTCTCCTCTTTGTTTCCCATTAGCATTTCAAATGTGCCCTTGTGCTATCCATGCCATTTTCTTTCTCTAGTCCATTCAGGTTCTCTTTAAACCTGTTTCAATCTACCTTTCAAATGAATGCATTTTATTCAGATCATCATTTCTTGTGTTTCGCTGTTTTGCGCGAAAGGTGCTTCGCGAACAGTATGCATATAAATATATATCACATATACAATTTTATGTATATTGCTCAAGTGTATGTGTGTATGTTAGCTGGTGTGAAACACAAGCTAAAAAGGCTTAGATGTCTGAGATTGTGTTAATGTCAAACTGGAGCACATCAATAATGCCCCAAACCAATTTTAAAACACGTGTCAATTCAGTGTGTGCACGTGTCCGTGACAGTGCGATGATCTTCGTAGCTCTCTTAGAAAACAGACTCTGGCCCCCATTAAAAATAATTGTCTCTCCTAAACCCAGAATGTCTCAGAAGGGGGGTGGGGGGTTGTGTGTGTGTGTGTGTGTGTGTGTGTGTGTGTGTGTTGTGTGTGTGTTGTGTGTGTGTGTGTGTGTGTGTTGTGTGTGTGTGTGTGGTGTGTGTGTGTGTGTGTGTGTGTGTGTGTGTGTGCTGCTTTTCTTTCTGAGCCTTTCTGTACTCCCCCCCCCCCCCCCCCCCCCCCCACACACACACACACACACAAACATACACACACACGCACACACAAACAATTTAAACAGGATATCTGCTTCCTATTTATATATTGTCTATATCAATCTATTCATAACATATAGTATCCAGACAACAGCCTGTCCATCTGTCCACCGGTTATTTACGCTTCCATCCATCTCTGTCTATTGCACCCATCCACCTGAAAAACGTCTTGTTTACATCTGCATTTGTTTTTCCATTACAAACAATCTAAAGCTATTTGTAGGTCTCTCTCTCTCTCTCTCTCTCTCTCTCTCTCTCTCTCTCTCTCTCTCTCTCTCTCTCTCTCTCTCTCTCTCTCTCTCTCTCTCTCTCTCTCTCTCTCTCTCTCTCTCTCTCTCGATCGAACGTAATAGATTAAGATTCACCTAGCAATTGTTTCTCACACTTGGTTCTATGAACATCCATATTTTACCGACAGTGGTAAATTGTAAGTTGCTTTGGATAAATGCGTCTGATAAATTCCCTAAATGTAAATGTGAATGTAAATATACTTTCAGGTATGCCTGCCCTGGGTATTAATCATAACTGACTTGAAACATTGAAGGGTTGTTAACCTGTGAGTTGTGGGCCACCATGAAACATAAATGCCATTGGAGAGCCCCCGAAGTGTCAAAGGAATAAATCTCTTCCTAAAAGACACGCACGCACGCACGCACGCACGCACGCACGCACGCACGCACGCACGCACGCACGCACGCACGCACGCACGCACGCACGCACGCACGCACGCACGCACGCACGCACGCACGCACGCACGCACGCACGCACGCACACACACACACACACACACACACACACACACACACACACACACACACACACACACACACGTCAACATGAATGATGCTTAACTTAAAAAATAAAGGAATACATTAATTCCTCCGTCAAACTGCTATCTCCTTTGACCAACAACTCCCCCCCTGAAGCAAATGGCTTGACTGCCCCCCGCCGCCTCCCCCATGAGACCTTTAGCGTCTGCTGGATGAGCACGGTGACGTCTTGACCTTCATGTGTGTCGTGGGACCAGTACACACACTGGTTATATTTCAGAAGGACTGTGGCTACAGGTTGTCTCTCTTGTGGTGGGACTGAAGGCAGCAATAGTCTTGTCTTGTTCTTTACCTCTGCAAAGTCTTCCAGTCCCTTCGTAGGGATTTGGACAGGATCGTTCATCTATTCCAATCGGAGCACATCGAAGGCTGGATGGCTCCCTCACTCTCTCTCTCTGGCTCTCTCTCCTACTTCTATTTATCTGTACCTTTTATTTCCCTCTCTGTATTTATTGTCACTCATGTGGGAATGCCCTTCTTATTAGAAAAAACGGTTACCCATAGCACAGCAAGCTGTTTGGGACATGAAAAACAATTTCATATAGTTCAGGGAATAACGACAACACCGGGGACTCCTTTTTACAGTTGAGCAGCTAATACCACCAACGGTTTGAAAAACATGAATCAGTTCAATTGACTTCAACTGAAATGGCTGTGCTCACTATGGACGTCAAAATACAACAGCATTATTTATCGTGATGAATGAAAATAGTTGAAGGCAACCACGGCATGTTTATTAATAGTAAAGCGTCTGTATTCTTTATTGATATGGATGGATGTAGATGGGACAAATAATAAAAATCAAACTGATCCAACATTTAACATGTCTAATGTCAGTTTAGTTGGTGTCTCCTGTATTTTGGACGAGACAGACACATGACGTAAGTGATGGACAAAAAATACATGCTTAAGATACATCCGTTTCCATCAGTCAGAACTGAATGAAAATAAACAGAAAAAGCAAAAAGCAGTGGCTGCTGTAGGGTCAAATGAGACACTGAATTTTACACCTAACCATTGGGAATATCGAGTAGTTTCTCTCACCCTCCCTCCCCCCATCTCTCTCTCCTTCACTAACTCCGTTTTCTTTTGGCTATCATCCACCTTTTCACAGCCTTTGAAGGGTTAGGGTTCGGGTAAGAGCCCCCCAACCAACTTATTTTCTTAGTCAAAATGTTAAAAAGCTTGCTTCCGTTGATAGAGACGGACGATTGTAAACAGTCTCCTGCTTCTAATAGTGCTGTGATGGAGGGGTCACGGGACAGCGCGTTGTACTCTGGTTCGGAGGGAGCCTATGCAGGCTGAGCTGTGAGATTGCCGTTTTGTAATGTTTAATTGAATGCTACAGATAATCCTACATTACGACTCGACTCCGTGGCTATTAGACTGGAATTGTTAAAGAAGACGTAGGGGACAAATTTGCATGACATTTTCATGGTTATCTCACCATACAATCATGGCTCATTACTCATCCGCGTCACGTTAAACCCTTTTCCCCTTGGGGAGTTGAACGAATGGCACACGCAGCTAAACGCAGTACTGATGTGTGGGAAAACAACTTGGAATTGGAATTTAAGAAGCATGCCACTAATCCATTTCTGTGGATGTCAGTCCACACGTGCAAAAGGGGGAAAACTACCTCTCCAGTGGGAAAGCGAACCGATCGTTTTGCTTGGTAAACTACAGGGCCGCGCACACACACTTTTTGGCGGCAAGGGCCTCAAGATTAAAAAGGGACCCACAGCCACAACACACACACACACACACACACACACACACACACACACACACACACACACACACACACACACACACACACACACACACACACACACACACACACACACACACACACTGCCCTGACATAAGGGCAACTAGTAGCAGACTGCTGCATATAAATTAATCTATCTCTCTCTCTCTCTCTCTCGCTCTCTCTCTCTTCTCTCTCTCTCTCTCTCCTCTCTCTCTCTCTCTCTCCTCTCTCTTCTCTCTCTCTCTCTCTCTCTCTCTCTCTCTCTCTCTCTCTCTCTCTCTCTCTCTCTCTCTCTCTCTCTCTCTCTTCCTCTTATATATATATATATCTTATAAATATACATTATACACACATAGATATATACTGTATATAAATATATACTGTGTATGTATATATTTCTCTCTCATCCTCACTTGCATAGCTCTCCGTCTTTGCTTTGTTAGAAAGATATTGCTGCTTGCCTCTCACTTAATTTGGGGCTTTTCTTTTCACTTGACCCGATGGATACGTGACTACATCCCATGGGACTGTTGTGGAAACCAGCAGTACCTTGGCAACCGCTTCCAGGGTAGAAAAGTATTCTACCCTGTGAAGGGTGAAAGTATTTTAAACACCCCACCGGCGTCCCACACCTCCATGCACAAATAATCACACGCACACCTACATGCACGCATGAATGCTCACACAAACACACACACGCGCACGCACACACACACACACACACACACGCACGCACGCACACACACACACACACACACACACACACACACGCACACCACACGCACACACGCACACACACAGCACACACACACACACACACACACACACACACACACACGCACGCACACACGCACGCACGCACGCACACAAACACGCACGCACGCACACGCACACACGCACACGCACACGCACACAAATGCACTTCACCATGACCACTTCCTGGGCATGTCGAGTTCCATTACTTATAGTCCCTGTTGGAGGCTGTGTTTCAACAACCTCCTTTCTAACCAGTTCCCCCAGTCGATATCCCTCAATACGTTGGAAGCGACTGGAGTGAATGTGCCAATTGCAGCAATTGCCACATTTGCCACGAGTGTAATGTAACATTTCTCGCCACATAAAATATCTACTCTCCTTCTATTTCTCACCCCTTTGGCAATAAATGTTGAATAGAATGTTTTTCTATTTTAATTAGGAAACTGAATGCACATATCATTGCAATTCTGCCTTGGCAAATGGCGTTACCCAAATCTTACGTTTGGGTAAGCGCTGCTCTAAACAGAAATAAAAGACATACACATTAATAGATATTTGATGTTTAATGCCACATGTTACCACTAGGTGGGACCGTTTACCTTGGCAGCCCTGCCTTGCCCCCAGTTGCACCTGGTGGAATTTCCACACAAACTGTCTCATTGCTCTGGCTCATTTGTTCAACAGTCAAAGGACACGTGCAGTAATAACCTATTATTAGTTGAGTTGTCATTGAAAACGTTTTTAAGGGAATACAACATTGTGGTTTTGTAACTCGTCTGAAGCGTTGATGAAGGTTAAAAAGATTGATAGATAATCAGATTGATTGTTGTAATATAAATAGGCCTAATACTGTAGACAGAGTTATAAATGGATAGACAGACAGACAGACAGACAGACAGACAGACAGACAGACAGACAGACAGACAGACAGACAGACAGACAGACAGACAGATAGATAGACTAGACAGACAGACAGACAGATAGATAGATAGATAGATAGATAGATAGATTGATAGACAGATAGACAGATAGATAGATAGATAGATAGATAGATAGATAGATAGATAGATAGATAGATAGATAGATAGATAGATAGATAGATAGATAGGCAATAAAGGATGCAATGCATATATTTTCAGCAAAGTTCAAAGGTTAAGGAATATTATCCATTTAAAGATTTTATTATACAATATTTCCATTATGGCCGTCTCTCTCCCTATCACCCTCCCTCTCCCTGGCCCGGCTGAAATGACCATGTTTACTTCATGTTGACATGGCAAATATTTTAGGGTGCAATAGCCGTGATTCATATGTACACAAGGTCTCCCAACGTTGTGTTTGTCTTTAAACTTCTTCCAAATCGTGTATATAAGCCATGCTCGGAACAAGCAGATCATTCACTGCCTTATTCCTTTTGTATGAGTTTGACCAGAGAAAATTCGGGCGATGAAGGAACTTTTGTTTTATACTGGAGGGATCCCTTGATGGATTTAACGGAAATTTGGACAGAGAGGGCGATTTTCCCTGATTTAATTTAGCTGGATTGTTCAACAATCCAGCTGACTGAATGTCTAAGTGACCTGAAGAAAACAGTGCTGCTTGTTTCTCCTGTTTTTGATTTTATGTGGTTAATCGATTTTTGTTCTTTTACCAAAAAGGGGATCTGATCTGAACTGGTGTGCGTTAAATATGAATTCCATGTGAGGAGACGTTGAATTAAAGTCTTGACTCTTTCGTGAAAAATGGCAGGATTTACCTTCTTTTTCTCCTGACCTCTAAAACCAGAAGGACACTGAAGAGAATAACGACGTTGGGAGTGATGGGTGCACTAGGCTGGCTGATTTGAGGACATCATCTCATCCTTTCCATCAGCTGTCTGCGTGTGTCGGGAGTGTGTCAGCATGTTTACCCATAACAGAGGGCACGGCTGTGTGAGCCCAGGTCTTACCTGGAGCATGGGGCTGTGACGACCCTTTATCTACCGTTTACTAAACAGCCCAGGCGCCCTGTGTTTTGGTCAATACAGGACGTTTGCGTCCGTCTTGTGTGTGTACGTGTGTGTCTGTCCTTGAGCTTACGTGTCATTGTGCAATTGTGTCCTATTCTGGGTATATGGACACTTTCTCTTCTGTGTGTGGGTGTGGGTGAATGAGGGTGTCTGTGTGTGTGTGTGTGTGTGTGTGTGTGTGTGTGTGTGTGTGTGTGTGTGTGTGTGTGTGTGTGTGTGTGTGTGTGTGTGTGTGTGTGTGTGTGTGTGTGTGTGTGTGTGTGTGTGTGTGTGTGTTTTGGGGTAATTGACGTCTATTTTTTCCCAATGAAACATTCTAAAAAACGAAAGGTTGGCACTTTAGTCTGCGGTTACACACACACTCACATATTCCTTCCATAACAAATTAAGCAAGGTTTGTTATTATTTCAGGACTTATCCCCTCCCCCCTACATGCACACCCACACAAACACACCTCAGCCATGACACTTGAGTTTGAGTTTACATTATAAACACATGCACAGGCATATCCTGTGTTGAACAAATTTCTGCACATACAAACACCTACACCTATGTGTGTGTGTGTGTGTGTGTGTGTGTGTGTGTGTGTGTGTGTCGTGCGTGCGTGCGTGCGTGCGTGCGTGCGTGCGTGCGTGCGTGCGTGCGTGCGTGTGTGTGTGCGTGCGTGCGTGTGCGTGCGTGCGTGCGTGCGTGCGTGCGTGCGTGCGTGCGTGCGTGCGTGCGTGTGTGTGTGTGTGTGTGCATGTGTGTGTGTGTGTATGTGTGTGTGTGTGCCAGATGGCAGGTGGAGGATTTATAGATTTTAATTTCATCATTCTGTTTTGTGATAATTCTCCAATGCTCCATTCTGAATGATCGGTTTGGGCTTTGTTTAAGTACAGGATCAACTACAGGTTTAAGGTTTAAGGATCACCTTATTTGTGTAGACTTTACGTGAGTAATTACCCTCCATTTCGCCGTTAGCGATCTCCATCTGACCCTATCTTTCCCTTCCCCAGAGTGATTAACGGTCACACATTTGCATCAATTTGAAAGTGACTAAATGGATATGGTAGCAGGTTATCTGTGATGTTCATGTGGGGTTAGAGACCAGCCGTGTTTCTCTTGGCAAATTATTCCTTGGTGGGGATCCAACTCAAATAAAAAACAATAAAACGTGTTAGGAAATCTTTCTGAACAATCTTCATTCATGAATGTCTATCAATATCTTCCCTGATCTTTGTTTACTTCTCACTCTTGTAAAAAAAACATCTGTTTTTTTCTTCTTCCCTCATTTCTTTCTTTCTTTCTTTCTTTCTATCTTTACTCTGCTCATCTTGTGCGCTGGCCTTAATGAGATTATCTTTTAGAGATAACATCGTTGATGCCACTTGTGCGGGAAACCCACAACTGATACATTTTGCGAGGGTAAAGTCAGTAAAGAGAAAAGTTATTTGCATGAACATTTGGCACCACCTCAATTTGTTGATTGATTTGACTTCTAAGGTTTACAATATGACCAGGAGG
This sequence comes from Melanogrammus aeglefinus, assembly GCA_900291075.1. Classification (NCBI taxonomy): domain Eukaryota; kingdom Metazoa; phylum Chordata; class Actinopteri; order Gadiformes; family Gadidae; genus Melanogrammus; species Melanogrammus aeglefinus. The sequence continues at coordinate 222,572 of OLKM01000220.1, forward strand.
CAAGGCCTTTCCACACAGTTAAATTAGAAAGTAACACAGCAGGATCTTAGGAATACAATTTGCAAAATCATCAACGATTTGGATAATTCAGTTATGCAAATGTTGAAAGGTTGACCTCTTTCCCTCCAACCCCCAAGGAATTCCACAGTTGATCAACAATGTTAAATTCGACTTAAACTAATTTCATGCATCAGACAAAAAATTGCTGTGTGTGTGTGTGTGTGTGTGTGTGTGTGTGTGTGTGTGTGTGTGTGTGTGGTGTGTGTGTGTGTGTGTGTGTGTGTGTGTGTGTGTGTGTGTGTGTGTGTGTGTGTGTGTGTGTGTGGTGTGTGTGTGTGTGTGTGTGTGTGTGGGTGGGTGTGTGGCTGTGCGTCTGTGTGTTGTGTGTCTTCTCATGTGTGTGTGTGGTCACAGGTTTTCTGTGCACATTACTGTTTTTGTGTGTACGTGCGTCTATGGCAGGTAGGAGGATTAATGTGGTCTTTCCACCTTGTTTTCAGTAAACTTCTGTCATGCTGCCTCTGTTTCAGGGTAAATAAAGGCCTAAGGGTATCAGACTTCTATCCAAGGTTTAGGTTTACTCTCTTCAGAGAGAAAAAATAACAACCGATGTACAATTTATATCTGAAACCAAATTAAAGTAAACTCCACAAATCCACAAATCTACTTTGCTATGGACGGAAGAGGTGACTTCACTCTTTGTGGAAAAAAATCTTTGAACTGGTTACTGTTGGCAAAAAGAGATAAACATGAGGTCCACCACCATTCCAAAACAGTGTTACAACATACTTTGCTTTTGGCTGTTGCAAAGCACTTGAGGGTACGGAAAGCCAAAAAATGTCTTGCAGGCTTACTTTCACGGTTCTTTTGATACTAGGAGGAAAAACATTCAGCATACAAATAATAATATTATGGAATAGTGGTTTTAGTATGTATACACTGAAAGCATTTGTGTAATTATGAAAGGATTTAATAGCGAATATACCGTTTTTGGAAGGAATTGACAATTCAGTTTGTTAACAAAAAAATACCAATTAGGACATGTATTGATGTTGGTTGAAGAAGGTATATGTATAGGCAACCATGCATGCAATGTTATTAACATCCAATCATTCCTTTTCCCATTTTTTTTTAAAGTACCCATGGATGGCAATCAACACCATTTAACAATACAGTATTCACAGCAACACCATCCCTTTCTATGTATTGAGGTTTTCCATCTTACAGTTGTCTCTCTTTATTTAATGTCTTATCTGAGTATAGAGGTGGTGGTGGCATAGTCTTGGGGAAAGGACTTGTTGGGAGCCAGTTAGAGAATGGGGATCATCATTTAGCAGAAGCAGTTAACCATCCATCACAGAAGGCTCAGGTTACTCAGACTGTCATACGGGTTCCACCCATTATCCACAGTTTTCTTGTCAATTCAATTTCTTTAATTGTTTCTGTGAGTGGGAATGGGGGGGGTTCACGTATGTCTGTGTGTAAGTGTAGCTGAGTTCCATCTATCAGTCCCAAAATGATATCGATACTATGCAAAATAAAAATTTAAATGAAATCAAAGATTTAGAGTTCCAGAACATTTTTTAATAATATCAAAAACACACAGTGTATACAATACTTTGCCATTTTGTGCAAGTAAATCACCCCCAAATCCAACAATATAAATGTGTAGACAATGTTAAAAAACACGTACATATTTACAGACGAAATCCATCAGTTTTTTCAATAACATTGTTAGATTGTATATCATTTATTGATTGCATATCAAATTAGTGATTGGTAGCCATGCTGACCTGTTTTCCTTGTTGGTCGTACCATGTCAACTACTTTGCAATCATGCCTACATTTTCCCATAGGTGTTGAATAACATCTTTATGCTAGATAAAAAGCAGAGAGCAGAAACGTTAGAATGGTACAATGTCAGCAAGAGCGCTGATCGAAGATCGGTTTAATAATGAGTCAGATCTGATTGCAAACAAGCTTGTGTCAGAATAAAAAACCTGATTGAAGACCAGATAATGAGGTTGCCTGGGATTTTTGTATGGTCGAGAAGCTGATTCAGCCTTTCCTATGGGAAACACAAGGTTCCTGCTGTCTCACGCTATAGTGAACCCAACTGTCTCAGTCAGCGCAAAAAAAAAACCACAACCTGACACACAAACAAGACAAAAATGTTTGCCCAATGTGTGCATTTTTTTCATCTGCTAAGCATGCATTTGTTTCTCCTGGTTAAATGCCTGAAACACAAATTACCTAAAGGTGAATAATCAAGAGAGTCAATGGTGAATCGAAGTCGCTCCAGTAACCTGATATTCCGGCTCCATGTCTTCTCAAACCTCTGTGCCCTCGCGTGGGTAGAGGATTCCCGCTGAACCCAGCCCCGGGTAGAAATGCCCATTGAACTGACTGAGGATGGGACTGCTGTACCCGAGGGAAGAGTGAGTGGGTGAGGACGACAGTGCAGGGGGCACTGGCAGCGCGGATGCCCACTCCGACGGCCCTGAGCCGGGAGAGTAGCTACCAAAGACCCCGGACGACGCTGCTCTTTGAGGCACCTCCATGGACAGGTTGAGCTGCAGCGGCCGGGGGAGTCCGTCCCCCCCCAGCTCATTGACCGCCATGGCGGAGACCCCCGACATCTCTGACAGGAAGCTGCTCAAACACGGCGTGGGGCCTGAGGACGAAGGGGAAGGGATTCTGTCTGGGCTGTCGGACAAATCGAGAGAAGAGTTTCCGGAATGTTTGGGGCTGTCTCGCCCGCTGTCAACCGACTCAGACACCCCTGAGCCCCCCTCGGTTGAGAGAGTGTCTGATTTCCTCTTCCTCTTGCGACGGAAATTTCCATTGTCAAACATCTTTTCACAGTTGGGGTCCAGTGTCCAGTAGTTGCCTTTGCCTGTGATGTCAGAAGAGCATCAAAATTGGATTAGATCAAACAAACATGGCACATCTGATGTAACCTAACAGACATGTACCGGGAAAAGCACATACACGGACACTTATTGGGAATACACACGTGAAATGCATTGTCCATTAAAAGACATTTGTTGGATGAATATAAATATTAATTGTGTTTATTGAGTTTATAGAGTTATTACCTGGATCATCCTCATCTCTCGGCACCTTCTTGAAGCAGTCGTTGAGTGACAGGTTGTGTCTGATTGAGTTCTGCCAGCCCGCCTTGCTCTTGTTGTAGAAGGGGAAGTTGTCAGCCACGTACTGGTAGATCTGACTCAGGGTCAGCCTCCTGTCCGGGGCTCCGTGGATGGCCATGGCGATCAGAGCAGAGTAGGAGTAAGGTGGTCGGACCAGCTTCATCAGGTCCTCTTGAGAAGGCAGGGAGAACCAGCTCAGCTCCCCCCCCGGGCCTCCAGCCCCGTTGGGGCCCAGGTAGGGCCGCTGCATGCCGTAGTGTTGAGGCACAAACGGGGGCCCCGGGTTCCCCGGCGGGCCAGTGGCGGCCAGGTAAGGCGTTGTGTTGATCCCGGGGCCGTTGAACCAAAGGTAAGGGTTTGGGGAAGACGCGGCATAGTCGCCGAGGTCGTAGGAGGAAGGAGTGGTGCGCTGAGGGCTCGGCAGTGAGGGAGGAGGGTAGTAACAGTCACTGTACATGCTGAGTTCTGGAGGCTCCTGGCCCAGGTTTGGGAACTGGGGGCCACAACGCGGAGGAGACTGTCCCTGGGTCTCGAATGAAGACATCAAGACAGAGTTTGCACCCGCCAATTCTTTTTTTTTTTACTTTACCCTTGGTGGTCCTATGTTTGTGTTTCAATCTGTAATGCCTTGAATTACAGAAGTCTCCTTTTTTTCTGATCCAAAAGGAAGGTCTTAGAAGGTCTTCTGTGCAATGTTTAAAAGTAGCTCAAGGCTACTTTTCTGAAGGCTATGGCGTTTAAAGAGCTCACTAATCTCCTCGAGGTCTCCGACTCCCTTGAAATGTGTTGCCTCTTTGTCGTTGCGCTTTATGTCTGGGAGGTCACCTGTCACACCTGCTTTATCTCTTTCCCATGAAACACCCCCTGACTCATTTGATTGGTTGTTTCCTCAGGTTAGCAAGTCTTTTTTTTTTCTTTGTCAGCAAGTTCCTCATTTAGTCATTTTTAATTACGAAATTTTCCATTATTACTGTTACTCTTTCTGACGTAGATATTGAGGTGGAAATAGTATGATAATACAATAACATCATGTAGCCTACCTACAAACGATTATAAACATAGACAAGGATTCCATACTCCATTGTCCATGACTATCATGTGAACTATTATGGTCACACTAAAATAAAAATAATTGAGCCTAAATAAATAGCCACATAAATAAATACATTACATTTGTATTCTGTCAAGCGCTGCCTCGCGCGACGCTCAAACGTCTGACTGGCGCGAAAATTTGCATACGGTATTTACTCAATACGTCACTCACCTCAAGAGACGACTTGCATTGCAAAGAAGCCTTTTCGTCGGTTATTAATGGTAAGTAATTGATATTTATATATCTATATATATATATTACTTTGAGTGTTGTTGGGCGGTTAGCCGAGTCATGAACTAAATGTAAGCCAGCTAGTCATCATAATTCAACCATGACACGTTAAAGAAAGCATTAAATAAGCGCCCCACTGCCAGCGGAGCGTTAGCTGAAGTTAGCGACACCCCTGGCGTCGACTGACTGCAGGTAAGTTTAAATATTAGTTCATTAGTTAGTTTGCGTTAATCAGACCTTTCGGGTTTGTAGATGTGCGATTCCCCTTCCTCCACCGAGCGGCAGCAGGGTGACTACAAAGACATGCTGGAGCTGAACAAGAATTCAGAGAGAATGATTGAAGACGTTGAGAACATATCAGGTAAGAAACACGTCAACATTCATTATATTCGTATTGTTTTAACATGTATATATATATATATAAATGAATATATTGTGTTTTATGACACTTTATCCCTGCATATTGACTGATGCAGATATATAATGTATACAATCAATGCACATCCATGTGGGCTGCTATACACCACATTAACCTTGGCTGTTCTTTGGGAACATGCAGTGCAGTTGACCTGGATGGCCTACGACATGGTGGTTCAGCGGACCAGCCCCGAACAGGGGGACATGATGCTGAGGCTCCAAGACTCCTATAAGAGATGCAAAGCTTTTATCTGTAGGGAAGAAGAGGACCCAGAGTTGAACAAGGAGCCCCCAAGAAGACAAGTGAACCCATCTGAAACCACATTGCCCTTAAAGGGATGATCCGATGGTTATAGTTTGTTTGGGATTTCAGAAGGGACAATGGTTTTGGCTAAATAACGATATTCATTGTTACACTGTGTTATGTTGTTGACCAGTAATGTTCTATGTTAATCTTAACCAGTAGTGTTGTCCAGTCATGGTGACCAATGTTCTTCATTTCAAATATCTTACTTTGTGGTGCATATTGTGTCGCCAAGCCCGAAGGTCGACCGTGTTGATAGCATAAACAGCAGTTTACGGCTGCTGTGCCTGCACTTACATGAGATATATGTTTTTGTGAAATTAATAATAACAATAAAAGAAATATGTACTCCTTTGGCTTCAGATAATTACTTTTGTTCTTTGGGCAACATAGCAGATAGCACACACCATTTTATATATGACATTTGTGGTTGTATATGTAGTGCAACGATCTATACTGCGTGAGCACAAGCAATTATTGTTGGACATAAAGTCAATGGGGCTATCACAAGGGAATTCCATGTTGTAATATTAGTTTTTTTCCCCAGACGGAAACCTCAGAGATGAGCAAAGAGGATAATTGCTTTCCTGATTCCACCGATTTCGAGGACCTCCTTGGTAGACTCGACTCCCTACACAGGGACATGACCCGACTGGCCTGTATGTCCTGGACCCTAGTCCTAACTCTTCACCTGACCCCATAGTTTCTGTTGCGTGTGCTAGTGAAGTTACTTTAATAAAGAGCAATTTGCATACATGCAAAGCCCAAAATACCTTTGATGCCAATGCAATATTTGTAATCATGCATTGCTTTGTTAATGATACTGTTGGGATAATTTGAAAATTTGGATACATGGGGATTTCACATACAGTTTGGTGAACAACGACAATGGATTTTGCCAAGTGTGTAAAACTGTGTTCTTGGTTTCAATTAGCTTGGGTTGCACTGAAGTCTGTATTTCAGAATAGTTTGTCCATCAAAAACAAGGAATAGTGACACAGGTTATCTAAACTTCATACCGATTCATGGTAAAATATTTCAGTTTAATGAGCTGCAATTTACAAATGTTATTTTATTAGGCTGCATACTTTTTAAACAAAGACAAAATAACTAAAATCACTGCTTATTAACTTTCACTCTTTCCTGCTATCACAAATGCACCTGAGTGCATTTTGAAAGTGAACGCTCTTCTTTTTGTGTCTACAGTGCAGACGGAGCTCAGGCAGTGTGATTTGATTGTGCATTTTGGCCACCCAGACAAGATGGCAACTCTGAAAAGATTAGATGCAGGACCGATTCCACCAAGTCCAGCCCTCACACCTGAAGAATAATAATAAATGGTGTGTTTCTACAAATAATAATTGAGTTTTGTGTTGGTTTTGATCAGAATTCCAATAAGACAATAATGGTAGAATGACAAGACAAGATCTTATAATAGAAAAGAAAGGTCTGTTGTTGTTGCTTGGCTTTTAGAAAAAAAATCCACTTTCCATTTAAACATTATATAACCTTTACACGTGTAAATTAGCTCAGATTCATGACTGATCTATCGGAGAGTGTGACTGTTCATTCAGATTTAATTAAACAGGAAAACTGCGGCATAAAAAAGTCATGGAAAGACCGTTTTGACCTCTAATGCCTCTAATGTTTAATTAACCCGTGGCACAAGATGTCGTTTTTGGATATGATCTTATGAACTATACAAAACAAAAATAAAGGGAGGAAGGAAACATCTGCATTGTTATGAGATTGCCTCACTGACTCTTTGATCGTGGAGTAACGTTTGCCTTTGCTACTGATAATACATTGATAATCAGGGCAATAGGTGCACGGCTGCTCACACAATTCGTAATTTAAAATGTAAAACGGAAACCTAATATAAAGGCGCTAACCAAAGATGACGCCAAGGCCCTTGTCCACGGTTCACTGTGTCTTTCATCTTTTAAAGTTTGGAGCTCCACACAGTGTGTGGACTGTGTGTCCAAATGATGGATGTGATCAGATGATTTCAGACGACGTTACGCAAGCCTTTTCTACTACCTAGGCCCCTGTTGTTTTTTCTCATCACATTTGATGAGGTTGTGTGTGAGCTTGTTCGCCTGTACTAACAAGTTTACGGTCCCTTCGCAAAGAGTCACGCATGACGCAACACAGAGACAATAATGGAGACTTCGCGCACCTCTGAAATGTTAACCCTCTGCAAGCAAAATGCCAAATCAGCACTGTGCAGTAAAAGTGAGGAGTGGGATCTCACATGAAACAGCAATCCATGCGGCCCTTGTTAACCGCGCTAAGATCAGCTTTGTGTAAACAGGAGGCCTACTGAACTTTACTAATTTGGATCCAAATCATCACCTACGAACGTGTCAAAACCAATATAACTGGTTGCAGCTGTCCTGTTATTATTTAAAAATAAATAACAATGTTGTATTAACTGCCCAACGGTTTTGCAAATAGGCCTATAACTGGAAAAAAAATATGAGGTATAGAAATGTAAACAATTTGTTATACAACACTGCCACCTTCTGCCACTGGAAAGCAGTAGCCTATTATACGACGAATAGAGCCTATAGTGGTAGTCGCGGCAGAAATGACATCTTATTAGGTTTTGACTTTTATGACACTCGAGTCAAATCAAACCACATCACTAAAACATGTTGACAGCAAATTACTCGGATCTTGTTGGTTTTGTAAACTATGTTTCATTCAAGCGTCTCTGTGTGTGGTTGTTGACACATTTACGTGTTTTTTTTATGTGCGTGGGTATGTCTATGTAGCACGCAGCCTAGATTACAATGTTATAGCTCTTCTGAGGCAAAGTGTGATTAATACGTTGCATCTACTGTACGCTTGACATACTCGACACTTGGCCAATATCATTGTAGAGCTTGTTTTACATCGTTTCTCCATTGTCATTGACCAGCCCTACTGGACTGTAGCCTACAGAACCTATACTTCACCTTTTTCATATTGAGATCACCTTTTTAGAGACGCTAACCACGCAAAAACAATACAAAACTTTCACTCATGTAAAAACAAAAGAAAAACAAAGTCTCACACTTTTATGCGCAAAAATCATTTAAAATGTTACGGTCCTATTAAATGTTTACACATTTCAATATAACAGCATATATAGGAACTAGTAGGGAATATAGAAAATGCACGTGTGATCTGCTTTATTTAAATGGCTTGATAGTTCGGGTGTTGATTGGATTAAGTTCTGAATCGTTTCCCCTCCATGGTAAGAAACAGGGCCGCCCCCTTCTGGACGTGCCCGAAAGTGCAAGGAGCATTGTTTTCTACATGCACTGTTGTTTTATATTTATATTTATATTTATATTTTAACTGATTTTTTATATCTAACTGTTCATTGATGATATTAAAATTAATGTTTTCGTAATCCATAAAGGCAAATTGTGTCACTTGACGGAGTGCCTGCTTAGTTTATAACCAGTGAGTGAGCTCCCTCCAACTACGGGCTGTTATTGACTTTCCACTGTGACAGTGATCCATTTGTATATTATGTGTAGGATTATCTTAATACTATGGTTGCTGTACCACTTAGCTGCTCTATATTGACTTTATGCTTTGATTGTTCTCAACCCATGAGTCCCTTTAAGAAGCAGTTACCCCATTTCTGGCTATTAGTGGCACACATTTATGTTTTTCTAAAAATTACATGATTGCCTATCATAAGGATGGGAGGTGTATTTGGAGTCTAATCATTTATTATGATTCTTTCCCATGTGTGGCTGATATAAGCATAACATAAACATCTTCCCGTGCAAGGAGGACTCTGGTATCTCACACCTGAGTGATAGTGGGAGGGTAAGAAGGACCATCACACCAATCTCCCACAGAGACCCCCAGGCCTGTCTGCGTGAATACAGGGGTCCTCTTGGGGGGTCCTGGTGGAAGGTCGTCCTCCCCCATGCATGCCTCTTTCCTGGGAAAAAAAACAGAAGAAAGCTATGGATAGTGCTGGTGGTGTTTTAAGGTGTCATGGAAATATATCTTCACAGGAGGTCCGCTTATAGGTAATACTGAAACTGTACATTTGACTGAAAAGCTTATATTCTGCGAGAAATTTGAAAATCAATACAAAAATCCTGATATGAAACTTTTGTAACTTTTACAAAAATGTTTTCAACTCATCAAATATGATGTAATGTGTGTGTGTGTGTGTGTGTGTGTGTGTGTGTGTGTGTGTGTGTGTGTGTGTGTGTGTGTGTGTGTGTGTGTGTGTGTGTGTGTGTGTGTGTGTGTGTGTGTGTGTGTGTGTGTGTGTGTGTTTTGGTGGGAAATATGTTGGTGGAGTTCAATTAAGAAACAATATGGCTCCGATATGGTGCTGTAGTTTGTGACCATTAGTCAAAGATAGAGACAAAGAGGTTACCAGCCTTCTGCTATCTCTGGGCCTTAATTAGAGCACAGCGGGTACGCATGGGAAACATGCGCTGCTAACTTCACGCACTCGCGCACTCTTCGGTCTTTTTGTGCGTCTGCGCGCGTGTGTATGTGTGTGTCTCTGTCTCTGTGTGTGTGTGTGTGTGTGTGTGTGTGTGTGTGTGTGTGTGTGTGTGTGTGTGTGTGTGTGTGTGTGTGTGTGTGTGTGTGTGTGTGTGTGTGTGTGTGTGTGTGTGTGTGTGTGTGTGTGTGTGTGTGTGTGTGTGTGTTTATATGTGTTGTATTGGAACCTTTCCCTTTAAATCACATGGAGCTCTTTCTTTGGCTGTTTGAACAGATTCTCACAATTAAAAAGTATTTGTGTGTGCTGTCTCGCTTGATTTGACATTTAATTTAAGATTAAATACATGAGTTTAATTTGCCTTTTTTTGGGCAGTTTCTATGTCGAAGCACCTGCAGTTGCATTGCTTATTTAGTGATTCAGTGTGGCCTTGTTTATTCTTCCATTTTTCGACGTAGGAATATCTCTTTTGTTTAATGCACTTTCTGCCAGTCGCTTCTGCGTAATGTAATGTTAACAATACAAAAGTTCGACCCACCAGCCCCCACTTGAGTCAGATCTCCGCCCCGTCCGCCGCAGGCATGGACCCCCTGATGAAGCCCATGGTATCACTCATTTAGTTGGAATCCTGGCAGATTTATGACGTGTCAAGCTGAGAGGGAGATTCTAGACGTGGGCAATGGGAAAAGTGGTGGGAAACAAATGATCCCTCAGAGAAGTGTCTCGTTGCGTTACCGTCTTCCCACCTAAATTGGGAAGTAATTTGACGTCAGGGTAAATAGCATTTCGTTCGACGTTTTCATTCATTATCCAGTCTTTTTATATTCCGGATGGATGCGATCCCTGTTATCTCGATCGATAACCGGGGGTTAGTTAGCTGTTAGGGTCTGTCAAAGATACGCCCCTTACTTTAAGACATTGTTGTTTTGTAGGCCTTTTTCCTTTGTCCTCTATGGTGTTACAAAAAAATGGAGCTTGGAGTCACTCGGCATCATCGCGGATTACTGTGTTACTCAATGCGTAATTAAGCAGTGCTATGCTTCTCTAATTTGTCCTTCACAGGTTAGCTATACGCTATTAGAATGGGATCGACGCAGGTTATCATCAAAGTGTTAGCAACAGGAACATGGCTGGATAAACACTTGAGTTAGGTGTGAACTTCACCGCGTTGCCTACCTAATCCCCCTTGTGTGTATTCAAAGGGGAATGCACCACCTGGGATGTGGTGGTGTTGCACCGTCTGGAATGTTCTGACCCCAGCCTGTTTGGGGAATAGTTTTCAACCCCTAAAGTGAGGTATACTGTTAAAAGACGTGTAAACATAATAGGCCTAGTACATATAAAAGTACAATTTATTACATAAAGAAGGACACAATACATAAATAGCATGGCATTAAAGACACACACTGAAGACGAAATGAAAGTGCGGGATAATATAATTGAAGAAACAAAATTTTGGCCTACTCTGGTCATAACAGAAAAGCCCTTATTCATTGTCTCTCCTTGGGTGCACGGTGTCTCTTCCTGAAGCCCTGCGCGGGTGCGCCCTCTCTCTTGGCGCACACGTGTTTGACGATGACCTGAGAACAGTCCTCGCAGTTCACCTTACAACACCACTGGAATTTACAGTTACAGCTGCTGGCGACCTCCGTGCGCCGCTCTTCCACTCTCAGCCCGCAGTCGTGGCACAGTCTGCGGCAGCTTCTGCGCTCCCACTGGGTAAGGCCGTTCCCGTGCTGCAGACACTCGCGGCCCTCGGTTCCGTGGAGCCCCAGGGTGACGTTCTTCTTGCAGTAGTCTGGCGAGTCCTCCAGGTAGATGAGCTCCGTCTGGGCGATATCCTTGAACGCGTCCGCGATGGCGCCTCGGTTGTCTGCGTTGTTGGCCGCGCGCATGCGCCTTTTGTCCATCTCTAGTTTTTGAGCACGGTCGTGTTTCTCCTTGAGGTAGAGGCCCACGTCCCTGAAGTCGGACAGCTGCGTCCAGCACGTTTTGACGCTGCAGCTCTCGGACATGCCATGGCATCTGCAGATCCGCCTCATCGTGGCCTTTCACTGCCTGTTATGATGAAAGGCATTCAGTGGGTCAAAGAAATATTGAATATAAATGCGAAACCCGACTGGTCAATCAACGTTGTCAGAATAACAATTGCGCAGGCCCTTATTACGCACGGAGCCAAGTCTCACCTTCCGTCCGGCTTCGTTGTTGTCAGAATAACAATTGCGCAGGCCCTTATTACGCACGGAGCCAAGTCTCACCTTCCGTCCGGCTTCGTTGTTGTGGAGGTTGACGGCGGCCCTGGAGTCTTGTCCGGTCTCTTGAGCATCAACATATTGTTTGGAAATCCTCTCTCCGAAGTCCACGTTATCGCTACAACCACCCCATAGCCAGCCACGACCACCTGCAAACCCAGAAATAAGTAAGGGCGTTTAGTAAGGGCACATGTATGCGCAAAGTAGTCACGCCACCAGGGTTAATATCTACATCAAATACTGAATCCGATTCTTACCCATTTTTCCATTCTTGGAGACGTCGCAGCCACAATTCCCGAGGTCGCCCAGACTGCAGTTTCGCGTTAGTGTGTACATGACACCTGCTGCACTGATGGCATGGACGAAAGATGTCTCTCTAGTCGCTGTTAAAAAATAACCAGAAGACCTTCAGAACTGGGAATCTCCAACATCGCACGCACAGAATGTGTGTGCAAATTTGCAATATAATGTAATAATTGATCTCATAGACAACGTGATTATATTTGAACACATTTGGATGATATTTGTTCTGAAGGCTTCATTTACAGCACACTGAGATAAATTGGGTTTAAAGTGTCACATTACAGGAGTTGTTTAAGAGGCTTACCGCTTCGCATTCCCCTGAGCTGGACGGCGCTGTCAGGGCAGTTCCATCGTTCCCAGGCGAACTGATGTTTGCACTCCTCAATTCCGTCCCGTGTGCCCATCTGCACGCTCGTGGCATAGTTCAGAAATGCCTATATATTAAAAAGGCAAGCAACAGTTAAGTGTGTCCCTTAATCGGCTTCATCCAAAATTGTACTGTGAGATTTCCGAAAAAAAAAAAAGAATTACCTTAGGTCCCGTCATGAGTAAGCTATTTGCGACCCTTAAGAGAAAAAGGTGTTGAAAAACAGTTAGAAAATATAAAACAAAGATGTACCCACATTAATTTCCAAATGTATGATAGTGAAGATGTATTCAACTTACCAAGCATTGGCTCCAAAACCTTTGAAGTGGATAGTAACCAGTAGCCAAAGCAATGAATAAACCATTTTGTATCCTCAGTGCTTGCCGCAAAAACGAGGACTGGCGCTATCTTACGCTTGCGTTCGGACGCTTTCTCCTTTTATTTTGACTGGGAGGATAAATGAACACTCTGTTCTGTGTTTCCGTCTTCCGAGGAGGCTGATTGGGCCCTGGGATCAGGAAACGCCTTTTGTGATCTTCAAAGGCTGGCATTACGCGACAGTTTACTTTTGACCCCGAGGCTGGGTGACACCAGGCATACGATTAATGACTTAATCCCGCGACGCCCCGCAGAGGCTAAGAACCATGACACCCGCTCACAATATACAAACGGAGTCACATATGCAAAGTTCCCGTCCTTCCCCTGCCGAACAAGTAGCCTCGAACACAGGCGAATAAATTATTACAATATTTATTTTGGGATACAGAATACTATGCGTTTTACAATAAAAATAGATGATTGTTTAACTCGTCATTGTCAACAATAGAAGAAACTTTAAATCTCAAACTAAAACACGACTTCATGTTGCAAGTGTAAGAGTTGAGTCCATAACAATTGGGTCCTCGATCAAGTGGAAACGGGCTCAAATGGGTTTTGCGCCATTCTGAATAAGTGCATGGAAATATTTACAGATATGTATAAAGTAGTTACGGTAACACAGTGTTCATTATAAACGAATTGCATTTGATTCATGAACTGCAGTGAACTATATTTATACAGGTATAGCCACTAATGCCTGCGCCCATGGTGTCTCCGTTTGGTGTTATTGTGGGGCTTGCGTCCTCTTTCTCTACGCGCGCAGTAATATTTGGTCACAGTCTGTGTGCATCTCTCACACTTTACAGTGCAGCACCAGTGGAATTTACAGTTGCAGCTGCTGACCATCTCGACGCGCTTCTCCACCACTCGCAGGCCGCACTCGTTGCACAGTCGGCGGCAGCTCCGTCGTTCCCACCGCGTCATGTTCTTGTCTCCCTTGACGCACTCGCGGCCCTCAGTACCCTGCAGGCCCAGGCTCAGGTTCTTGGAGCAGTAGTTCGGAGAGTCCTCCAGATAAATCAGTTCTGTGCGGCGGATGCCGCTGAAGGCGTCGTTGAGGGCGCCCCGGTTGTCCGCGTTGTTACCCGCTCTCATGCGCCTCTTGTCCATCTGTAGTTTTTTGGCCTGCTCGTGCTTCTCCTTCAGGTAGCTGCCGACGCTCCTGAAGTCGGGCAGCTGCATCCAGCATGTCTGGATACTGCAGCTCCCCGACACGCCATGGCACTTACAGGCTCTCCTCATGGTGGCTTTGATGGCCTGCAACAATATTACAAAAGTCAATATCTCCGATATTCTTATTTTTAGTGTCATGCATTGCAGGATAATCAATACGCATATTTTTTTTTTTTACAATATTGAATATGTATTCTTTATAACCATACCAATCTTCCAGCTTCGTTGTTATGCAGGTTGACAGCTGCTCGTGAATCGTGGCCATTTTCCAGTGCGTCAACAAATTGTTTGGAAATCTTCTCTCCAAACATAACGTTGTCACTGCAACCTCCCCAAATCCATCCTCTCCCACCTGGCATGAAAAAATAAAAATAAAGTTGAAGCTGCTATTCCAGAGCCGTTGCATGGGTCAAAATTGGGCATTTGTAATAATTAAATAATAAGTAATTGTGTTTTATAAACAGTCTCGTCCAATCTTCACTGACTTACCCATTTGCCCTATTTTGGAATCGTCACAACCACAGTTGTCGAAGTCCCCCATGCTGCAGTTCTTCGTCAATGTGTACATGACTCCTGCTGCGCTGATGGCGTGGACATAAGACGTCTCCCTCGTTGCTATATTGAAGAAGCCAAATACATTAGTCAATTTTCACTTAGATCAACTCTGTAAGACTACCAAAACTATGCGCATCCCGTGTGCGTAACCTGTGCGTAAAAACACAAACCCAATCCTATCCACTGTTTCGTCGTGATTATATTATATATATATATATATATATATATATATATATATATATATATATATATATATATATATAATATATTGGGCGCATTATCTTACCACTGCGAAGGCCGGTATGCGTTGACAACTGCAGGGCGCTCTCTGGGCAATTCCACCTGTCCCATCCAAACTGATGTTTGCACTCCTGTATTCCACTCTGTGCGCCCATTTGCACGCTGCTGGCATATGTCAGAAAAGCCTTGACAAACAAAGCATGATATTAGTTGTTGACCAACAAACAACAATTTACATATGTTTTGTTGACCAACTGTACGGTCAGTAGATGTAGCTGCATGTATGTATATAATTCACCTTTGGTCCCGTCATGAGGAAGTTGTTCGCTGACCTGGATAATGAACATAAAGAATACGTTAAGTCAAACATTTCCACATCCAAAAAGTGTATGTGTTCAAAGTTGTTATTTTTAGGGGAGGAAGTCTACATACCAGGCGGAGGCAAGCAGAACGTGATAGCATATGGATATAATGAAGGTTTTTATCAGATAAGATCCCATCGTTCCAAGATGTCCTGGTAGTATCCTAAGTGGGCGCGACGCGATCAGAGTTGGCAACTGTTGTGGTGAAGAACTAGGGCAGGATGATATTTATACCGTCTGCCGCGTCGATTGACAGATTTCTTCCCCCTGCTGGTCACGTTGTTTTGTGAAAATGGCCCAGGGTGATGGCCGTGTCCTGCTAACAAACAGGAGACGTCTGGGCATGAATGTACTTCAAAGAGTGGCCACAGACAGCCAAACAGCCTTGCATTTGTTCACCTGTCATTCCCAGGCTTTCCCTCCCTCCGTCATTCACTTTCCCACGAATTCCGAAACAAACAATACATTAAATGAACTAAATCAGAATGTTTTTAAACACTTTTCATCAAGTTTGCAAGCTGGTTCATTATTCTAAACGTTTATGACCATTCATGTAGGCCTATGTATTCCGTTTTTAATATTCCGTTCAGATGAACAGCGGTATGGGAAGCGGCCCTCGGGGCCCCACGGGGACTACAAAGCCAGGCTCTTTCAGCAGCTCAATATATAGTCATGTAAATACTGTATCACACGTCGGCGACATTGACATGGCCATGGCAATAGAGGATAATAGATGTTTCCTCTGGAGACAACTAGGTGTGAAACCAGTCGGGAATTTACGACGGTGAAACAAACCAATATATGATACGTGGGAAATATTCAACGTTAGATTGCTCTCTTCTTTGGGATTACTCGCTCAGCAATGGAAACGTGACGGTAAGAGATCGCCTCTCACTCATTTCATATTAAAGTAGCCTAGCCCTTAGGCCTACATATTAATTTGAGCAATGTGATGATACCACTGCCAAATTGGAGATGATTCATCATAATCAGCACATCACGTTGAATTAAACGGCACATTTAAAATCCCAAATAAACTACTCAAAACTCTTAATAGACAATTTGACAAATTCTGTATAGGCCATCGAGCGAAGTCCTTAACACAACAGCTCTTAATGTGAGGATGATCCCTATTTATAAATTAATCCCATTCATTCGACAATTTGCCTGAAACCCATAGGCCCAACGCCTAAATCTACCTGGGAAATAATAAAGAGTGATCACATTCCAATCCTAATCCCACATAACTGCTAGAAGAACCATTCAATGGGGACCTTAACTCTTTAGGGGACAGTTGGGGGCCAGTGGCCTGTGAACAATGATCTGCCGATTGGGCGTGATTCCTCATGATTGTTAGAGAGCCCGTAAACATCGAAACTGCTGTGATCCAAATGATTCACGTGCAGTAGCTAATTAATTGCTAAAGCCTGTATTATTATTATCATCGATAAAGTTAACAAATCATTCATCATAAGTGCATAATGCAAAGGCATATTAAAAACATAAACGATAGGCTGTACCCTACTCATGACTAGCCCATAACCAATAATACAATTTATAATAAAAATAATAATAAGGCATTTAATAATTTCAGTTGGGCCTTACTCAGTGATCGTATATAATAAATGAATGAATTTTTGGAAATTATTCTTTCACAATTTGACCGGAGGCCTATTGTCTGCAGGAAAATATCCACATTTTAGTAACAGGTTCTTCAACAATGTTATAGGGCTTTACGAATTTATTGGATTTAGGCCTATTTGAAATATCCAATGCAGTGCCAAACGCATGGACTCTGCCAGCCTACTCTAGTAACTAGTCAGGTCCGTACGTTTATTCTGACAGTTTATTATGGTCCACACATGTGTATTCAACTGCAGCCGTCGACGTAAAATCGACTTCAAACGCGCATAGACCTAACATCCTATCTACTTAAAATACCATGGAGTAAAATGCGCGTTCAAGGCTTGGGAGACATTAAGCCGTGCACGGTGGGGGGAGTGGTGATTTAGGGCTTCTCGAGGTGAGATAAATAAAGCAATAAAAGGAGAGAAGGTGGAAAAAGTCACAGTCTGCCGACGGGTGACAGGATTGGCGACGCCAGCGCTTTGTTTAGCTCTACGTGTATAAGCGTAGGGGTTTTATTCTGGTAGACTGGGCCCAGGATATGATTTTAAAGGCTATGTGAGCAACCATCCCATTACGATTTGGAACAAGACCTGTATATTGTGTCAATCAAAACCACTGCCCCCGTTAAAATGATTACCCTACATAGAAGCCTACATGAAGAGGTGAGGAGAGTTAAGACGTTATAACTGCTTTAAACAAATCTGTTCCTCTTTCTGCCCAATTCGGGATGTTTTTAAATGTTATAATCAGCCTAATAACATAAGACTGATTATAACATTATTTTGTTTATTATATTTTCGTTGTTGTTTTTTCCTGTATTTATGCTGTGTAAAGTAAAAGTGCTATGAAAATGAAATGGATTATTATTATAATGAAAGTTATAGCTTTATATAAGGTAAAGGAGGGTTGGACGTTGAGTCAAAAAATAATTTATAATCATTCTAATTCTAATAGGCTAGCTATGTATAATCAAACATTAAAAGATATTTAAATGATTTATGGTAGACATTGTTACACACAATATGGACGCCAGTCACTGGTAATTCCAATCATTTACATTTATTTCATAAATAAAATCAAAGTAAAAAGTTGATTATGAAAACACCCCGCATGATTAGCATCAGATTGTTTACCCCCCAACCCCTGCCCCCATCCTGCATGCCTGCCTGGCTCTGTACACTACATCGCCACACCCCTTCCTACTTTGGCCACCTCACTTCCTACTTTGGCCACATCACTTCCTGGTCTGGCTGCATTACTTCCTGGTTTGGCTGCAACACTTCCTGGTTTGGCAATATAGGATACATGTTAGCAAAAGGCTAACCTAGAACGGAAGGCAGGCACCCAGGCTCTTAGGTCCTCCCCCCCCCCCCACACCCTCGATGAAAATAGGGCCCCTCGAAGATGCTGAGCACCATTACAGCACCCCGGGGTGCCCCATAGCACGCTTATCAGAAGATTACATGAGGGAATTATTTTTGTAATACTAAATAATCAAAGGAAAGTGCATTTTTTTTTTGCTTCGTCATCTCTGCCTCAGGCCGGAACTTGTGCTTCCAGGTCAGGGTGTTGCGTCTCCTTTTCGCTCCTGCTCGATGGCTGGGGGAGAGGAGAGAGGGAGGAAGGGAGGGAGGGAGGGAGGGAGGGAGGGAGGGAGAGGAATAGGGGGAGCGATTAGTTTGTGCATGCTCTGTGGGTGTGTGCAGTGCAGCTGTCAGGGGTATGCTACTTTCTGATCTGTAAGGGATGCCTAGATGATCTGGTGTATTGCGGGGAGGGGGGGCGGGGGACGCACTGCAGTTGTGTGCATTAGTTTTGACGTTGCTGAATTGCAGTGTGCTCTGCCGACGGCAGTGGATGTGACATACACACTAACACACGCACCAACGCACACCTGCATACATAATAGCAACTTACTCTCTTTGGTGGGCAGAGGGTTTTTCTCTTTTGTCTCCGTCTTCTTCAGCTTTGTCTTGTCAAAGCTGGAGATCTCAGTCATATCGGGCTTATCGGACATCTTGGCTTTAGGGAAGAGAATCAAAAAGGACCGTTTATCACTGGGCTGGGCTTGCCTCTCAGAGACATGCTGCAAATACAAAATGTCCGGAGCGTTCCTCTCACCTACGCCCCTGTTAGATGAAGGGGCTATTGAACAAATGTAGAATACAAAATCGATGAAAAAATATTCGAAATCATGACTGGCCAATTGTGACCATATGTGTTGCATATATATTTACAGATACATATTTTATATGATTGTGTTGTATTTGATGACACATTTATCCCTGCATACTGACTAAGGGAGTGGCTGACAGAATGGGGTAGCTCCCTCCCTCCCCGCTAGAGGAATATATATATATATTATATATATATATATATAATATATATATATATATATATATATATATATATATATATATATAATATATATACATATATATATATCCCTATATATATATATCTCCCTAACATGTGCACATACCATGCATCCAGACATGTCTGGGTGCATGGTGCCATGCTGCCACCCCCACCCCCCTTTGTTATCCCCCCCCCCCCCACTCCTGAGGCGAGGCTGGCTCAGGCTTTGTTCTCCTGCTCAGCTCAGCCTCTCCTTCTGCATCCAGCCCTGCAGCCTCCTGGACCCGTACAGCACCACTACCCCATCTGGAGCCACTGCAGTCGGTTTTCTTTTTTTTTTCCCCCCAGATGGTACCATCCCCAGCCAAGCCCAGCCCCAGCCTCCAGCCCCCAGCCCCCAGCCCAGCCTCCAGCCTCCAGCCCTAGCCACAGCCCCAAGCCCCCAGCCCCAGCCTTTTGTCCACCAACTGTTCTGTTGTGAGCAGCCCCATGCAGTATGTTATTGACCAAATTGTCATCTTGACGGCGGATGAATGAAAATCTTTCGCTGTAAATGCACTCCAGCCTGCAGTTGCTTTCTTTGTGAACGGTTATAATGTAAGCATCTATGAATATGCTGAGCTCATGGCTCATTACATTCAAGTAACATCCCCCCCCCCCCCCCCCCCAAGGAGAGGAATTCTGCCACACGAAGATACGTTTATCAAGATAGAAATGAGCTGGCCTGACAACGAGCCACGCCAAGATGTCTCAAACACATCCCATGGCTCATTACACTGACTCATTAAACCGACCGATATTAGACCATAATCCTTCTCATCTTCATCACCACCACCATCGTGAACCGTACATTTCATTTGCTCGCGTTGCTCCAGCCACACCCCACCCATCCTTTGTTACTGAGCACCAGAGGGGAAGATAATCACACAGAAATGGAGGGAGAGGTAGGCAGACTGACAAACAGATAGCTTGGGAGAAAGGCATACTATATATATATATAGATATATATTGTATATATCCATCTGCACAGGGACAGAGAGACATAGTGACAGAGAGAGAAGGAACGAGAGAGAAATGTAGAATGCAAGAAAAGATAAATCAGGCCTTACCGGTGATTTCCACAGAGCTGAGGGTGAGCGTCCACACGTGTAGCGAGCCAGGCGGTGAGTGTGCAGGAGGAGGGAGGGCACAGCGATATGGAGGAGAGAGGGAGAGAGAGAGAGAGACTGGTGGTGTGCGCGCACGCCTGCTTTTTGCGCCAGGGTGTGGCCTTAAGAGGAGGAGGAGGGGGTGTCAGAAGAGAGAGAGAGAGAGGAAGGGAGAGAGAGAGAAAGCTTAGTCAGTGCTGCTTCCAGTCCTCTTGTCAATATTCCTCGTTATTTCTGCTCCCCAGGCTTGGGGGAGCGCGTGACCAACAGACAACAGCTGCGCTGCTTGCTTGGTTGGGGATGAAATGATTTATGCCCTGCATTACTTAGGCCAGGATTCAGCATGCTTTACTGTATTTGGTCAATAAAGTGTGCAGAGCAGACACAATGTACCATGATACAGCAACCTGCTATTGTCTATTCTCTGGAATCTTGGGTTGGCCTAGATACTTTATAAGAGTAATAATAATAATATCTATATCTTTTTTAATTGATTATCCATAAAGAATTATTGCAGACATAATTTAAATTTGATCAAATCAAAGCAACGTAGTCATTTACTTTGAATAGGCTATAACAGACCCCCAATCGTAACAAAGTACATTTGCTTTATTTCTGCAATGTTTCATACTATTTAATCTCATCACAGTGCAATGTGATTATGAATTTCATACATGTTGGTAACAATTTATTTTAATCAATAGAGGTTGATCATATTAAGGGCATCATTTGTAGAACACAAAAAACAAGCTGGTGCAGGGAAGGCCCCGTCCGGTTCAAAAATAGATAGTTTATATTCCAAGCAATGTAATAGTGACTCACGGTGACACTGGCTCTTAATATGGTGCTAAGCATGTGGACCGACCTTTGAGTGCTCGTCGTTCAATTCTTGACATCATATTACGGAAGGAGAGATACAGTAACGTTAGGATGAGGTCATTCATCAATAATAAGCATTCCCTGCTCTCGCGGGACATTACAGTACCACCTACTGGTTAGTCTGTGGCACTGCAAAGTATTTGTTTCCGTTGAGTCATAGTCATTTGTCCGGGAAAAAAAAAGAAAAAAAGGAAGTCAAATTATTATTTATAATAACTCACATTTAATTCTGAGTCCTGGTTAACTATATAATTAATTTTGCTATTCACTTTTGGGTCAAATGCGTATGGACCTCCGAAATCTAATTTATAAATGGACATGACTCGGACTGCGAAGCTCTATCACCACCGGAAGGGCTCTCGCTGATCTTGGAACAAAGGATGATGCATTCTCATTAGGGGTAGCATAGGTCTCGGAAGGCCGGCCAGTTTAGAGGCACGCAAAAATGTTATTTAAACACAAAACTCTTAGGCTATATTATATTTTAATTAATTGGGTGGTTTCGAAAGCAAAAATAAATAAATAAATAAATAAATAAGCATTATTTTTCCTTGTCATGTTTAATTTAGTTTATTTGTCTTATTGGCTTACTACATTTTTTTTTTTTTACGATTTGCATTCAATTATTGGGAACTCTCAAAGCTCCTCGTAAATGATACGGCCGGAATTTTCGATACAGCAAATTTCACTCTTCAGTTTGTGTGATTGAGGTGATTCCCACTAGAGGTCGCCAAGTAGACGTCTCGTAAAATATTGTCGTAGGCCTACGTTGAAACACAATGACATTTGCTGTTTGGCTTAGTGTGATACTTGATTAGGATAAGATATACAATATAAACATTATTAGATGTGTATGTGTGTCTGTGTGTGTGTGTGTGTGTGTGTGTGTGTGTGTGTGTGTGTGTGTGTGTGTGTGTGTGTGTGTGTGTGTGTGTGTGTGTGTGTGTGTGTGTGTGTGTGTGTGTGTGTGTGTGTGTGTGTGTGTGTGTGTGTGTGTGTGTGTGTGTGTGTGTGTGTGTGTGTGTGTGTGTGTGTGTGTGTGTGTGTGTGTGTGTGTGTGTGTGGTGTGTGTGTGTGTGTGTGTGTGTGTGTGTGTGTGTGTGTGTGTGTGTGTGTGTGTGTTGTGTTTGTGTGTGTGTGTGTGTGTGTGTGTGTGTGTGTGTGTGTGTGTGTGTGTGTGTGTGTGTGTGTGTGTGTGTGTGTGATGTGTGTGTGTGCGTGCGTATTTTAGAGCAAGAAGGGGTCAGTCAATCCATGAATTATTTAGGAAGTGTTCCTTCTGAGAATTATCTGTAACCTCTGAATACAATCAGATCATTGACCTTCTGGAGACGTGTCAAACACCTCCTATTAACCTTTGCTTCTAATATGCAGAAGCGGACACTGCATGAGACTTGTGTAGAAGGTCATATTGATCAGTCTGCCAACCGTTGGCAGTCCACAACAACCCGAGTATTGACTGGACCCCTTGGCGTGTATTTATTTATTTTCAACAGACTATTCATACATTGTTTAAGTGTCAAGCAGAGAGTAGAAAGCATATTTCCAGAGCATGATAAATCTACTTTATCCTCCTTTATGCTAAATAAAGGGTTCTGTATAGTATACGTGTGTCTATTTTCTTAAAACCTGAACTAGTAACTTCTACAATGTAGATTAGTGTTTTGGAGATGAAAGTGTATTTAATTGGAACTTTAAACTTTGTAGACCTTTTGGCCTGTAAGGCAATCATACTATGTGTTAGTGCCTCACATGAAAATATTTTTTCAAAGTATTATAATATTATTCTATCACTCACTTCATGTAGTACCTTCCCCATGTCTGATGATGGCAGCAGAACTATATGTATGTTTTGCAGTGTTATGGTTCACTGGTACTTGCACTGTGTATTTGCTCCACCAGGCTGCACTCAAACCTCTTGTACATTTGTTCAACAATGTGAAAAATAAAGAGGAAACAAAACATTATATTATTTTTCTTTTCGGCAACGTGGAAAGACTCTCAACAGACAGAGCATTAGCAATGCTACAGGAGTCCTCCATGATGTCACTAGGTTCCAATAATTCTTGGCTGACTTCAGAAATATAATTTGACAAAAGCCACCTGTGTTTTAATGAATCACCAGTGGAGTGCACTAACAAGAAGCCTCTGGAAGTAGTGTCGTCTTGACTGAGCTAGATAAGGCATCAGTATACCATATGTCAGAACAAACAGATTGATAGTTCATGCTGATGAATTATTGAAGAGCATATTTGATTCATACATCGGTTATGTGGAAAACAGCCATATTTAATAATGAATTATTCTTTTTGAATAATTTCTTGATATTATTTCAGACCATGGCATACACACACACACACACACACACACACACACACACACACACACACACACACACACACACACACACACACACACACACACACACACACACACACACACACACACACACACACACACACACATTTACATTTACATTTAGGGCTTTTAGCAGACGCTTTTATCCAAAGCGACTTACAACAGTTAATACACACGTTGACATACACAGACACATACACACACACAAACGCACAACACACACACACACACACCACACGCACACACACACACACACACACACACACACACCACACACCACACACACACACACACACACACACACACACACACACACACACACACACACACACACACACACACACACACACAAATAATACAGCAGTTCAATAATGATTTAGTTCATTTGTTTATAGCTGGACGATTGATAACACCTTATCATTTCAGTCCATATGTAAATGTAAACCTATCTCAATTGGCAATTCTCCCATGAAAACTATGTGGTCTCTTGGTAGTTTGAGTTTTCTATGGAGTACTTTTTAAAAGTTTAAGAATAAGGGGGCATGGAGGAGAGCATCCCAAGGGAGAAGGTAGTCTAAGATGTGTAGGGTTGAAAGGAAGGAGTCTTGGTGAGGATAGATAAGGGCAATGCTAAAGGCACTGGCCTGTACAATTAATGATTCCACAGCCGATTGGTGCCGTGGTGTTCCAACACTTGACCAATGGGCTGAGCGTATCTCAGTTCTTGAGGAGTTATCTCATCCAGGCAGCTGGAGGGCCGAGAGACAGGGGCGAGCGAGGGAGAAGCAAATCAGTATAGAGAGAGGGAGAAGAGAGATAGAGAGAGAGAGAGAGAGAGAGAGAGAGAGAGAGAGAGAGAGAGAGAGAGAGAGAGAGAGAGAGAGAGAGAGAGAGAGAGAGAGAGAGAGAGAGAGAGAGGGAGCATGTGTTAGTGGAGAGGGAGATATGTAAGAGGGGGATTCATTCTAGCGTAAACAAAAACAAACAACATTAAAAATTCCCCTTATCAGGTATCAACGTCTAAAGCCCAAATTAACTGTAATGATCTTCCTTGTATATGTGTGTATGTATGTGTGTGTCTTTTCTCTGTGTGTATTTAGTGGGCGACCACAGGGGGCATTTCAGTTGTTCTGCAGGCCTGTGGCAGTGACGCGTATATCCTGCTCAAATCTTTTCTCCGTGCTCTGTTTCTCCCAGAGAAACACACGCAAGCACTCACACCAACACTCACTACCAGAGGCTCGATTGGATTAAGCAAATGAGTTAAACCCACGTCTCCGTGAATGAGATGATCAACGGGGATGGTGCGACAACACACACACACGCACGCACGCACGCACGCACGCACACACACACACACACACACACACACAGACACACACACACACACACACACACACACACACACACACACACACACACACACACACACACACACACACGCACACACACACACACACACACACACACACACACACACACACACACACACACACGCACACACATACAGACACACACAACACACATGTTGTGATGCCAACTGAACAGCGAGTGAATACAAATTGATGCTGTGAGTCTGTGATGATGTTCATCATTGCTGGTTGGATCATTAACACTGGTCCACTGTAGAGTGACCCTGTGTTAATGTGATGCTTAACTGATCCATGAAACAAAGGATATTTCACAGACTAAAATGTCAAGGTCAGGTGTTTGTCATTAGGTCCCAAGAAGAGAGGAGTGTTCACAGTTTAGCAAAGATCTATATATAAATCATGAAATAATATAATGAACTTGAGTGTCGCCTGTTAAAATCCCAACATTGCCTGGGAAAGCGTAGGTAAACATGGACATTAATCATTTCTCTGTGAAAATACAGGTTGAGTCGCAGTTGGTTATGAAGGCATAAATCTTAATTTGAGACCTTTAAGTGGTAATTTAAATGCATGTTCAGGTAATAGTCCTGAGCCTTTCAAAGCTGACATTCCCCTTGCTGTTTCACGGCCTCTAGTTCTGAGAAGAGAATAAGTTCAACTGCACCTTGTGGTTTCTTCTAAAAACAAAAATCCTTTCGTTACTGGTTCAAGAGATCATCCTAAAAAGAAAACTATCAAATTAACACCTCGGAGTGAATTTATTTTGTGATGTCAGTGTTTTCAATATGCTTGCTGTTCTAGAGAGCAAATTGTATGTTATTCTGTCTGCAGAAAATGTTAGTGCATCAACCAAAACACCAGCACGGAAAATAATATCAAAAGAACTTTAAAGCATTTCTTCTAATATCGATACTTCATAAAGTAAATAGCATTTTGTCTATTCTTTTGGTTGTAATTATTATTCCGTAATTTATCCTTTATCCTACATTACTTTATAACTGTGTTATTCTGTTCTCAAATCCGTAAATTTGAGCTACAAGTGTTTGTGTCAGGAGTCTACAAGGCGTGGTTACGGTCTCACATGGAAACCTGACCACAATCCGTTTGTGCAAAAGTCTAAAAGGGGCTGTGGTTTTGTTAAGCTGCACCAGGATCCGTTCACACACAGTAACTCTTTCGAAAAAGTGAAAACAAACCCAACAAACAAACAAACAGCACAAGGCTACGCAACAACAATGTTCAATAAACGCTACACTAAGCCCTGATCCCCCCCTGAAACCCTCACTATCCATTCACCCCTGACACTACACGGCTCCCCCCCCCCCTCTCACCCCCGTCCCGTCCCCCCCGTTGGTGGAGGGGACACGGGCAGAGCCATCCACTGTGGCAGCCCCCAGTGGAGGGCTTAGGCTAGGATCTGCGGGTTGGCTCAGCCGCCTAAGCGCTACAAATGACCCGCAATATGCTCGAGTGGCCACCGGGGAAATGAGGCTTCCAGACATGCGGCTACATCACCATGGCACTCAAGAGGGAGAGAGAGCGAGGGAGACGGAGAGAGAGAGAGAGGGAGAAGGAGAGACGGAGAGGAAACTGAAGGGGGGGGAAAGCGTTTAACCATTCCGGCTCCACTGGGAACCTCCCACTTCTCGTTAAAAAGCCGATGGCCACTTATGACAGGAAGGATGGAGACGATGATGAAATGTAATAGGCTGGCGGGGCTTATCGGAAAGAGGGAGAGAGATGTCTTGGAAAGTGCGGTGTATGTTGTGGATGTGACCTGAGCGTACGTTTATGTTTGTGTGTGGGTATGTGTCTGGGTGTGTTTGTGTGTGTACGTTTGTTGGTATGTGTGTGTGTGTGTGTTTGAGTGTGTGTGTGTGTGTGTGTGTGTTTGTGTGTTTGTCTGTGCGTGTGTGTGCGTGTGTTTGTGTATGTGCGCGCACGTGTGTGTGTGTGTGTGTGTGTGTGTGTGTGTGTGTGTGTGTGTGTGTTTGTGTATGTGCGCGCACGTGTGTGTGTGTGTGTGTGTGTGTGCGTGCGTGCGTGCGTGCGTGCGTGCGTGCGTGCGTGCGTGCGTGCGTGCGTGCGTGCGTGCGTGCGTGCGTGTGTGTGGAGAGTGGGATGTTCCTGTAGAACTACGATTGGAAAGTCCAAAAGATAGATGGTGAGGAGGTGAATGACAGAGAGAGGTGAGACAAGGTGGAAAAGACGGAGAAAAGGATCTCGTCAGAGATGGATTTGAGGCCAAAGTTGGGTCCATTAGTGTATCTGAGTGAATCTTGAACCATCTTGTTGTCTTCTGCTGTTATTGCGAGGGGAGAATTTCTGCCTTGCTTGGGTTTGAGGGGCCATCCGGGGGCTCCTAATCTGTACTCAGCTGTAATAGTGATTTATCCCACCTGCCAGAGACATATGGACTTTCTGACTGTGTGTGTGTGTGTGTGTGTGTGTGTGTGTGTGTGTGTGTGTGTGTGTGTGTGTGTGTGTGTGTGTGTGTGTGTGTGTGTGTGTGTGTGTGTGTGTGTGTGTGTGTGTGTGTGTGTGTGTGTGTGTTTTGCGTGTGCGCGTACATATGTGTGAACGTGTGTGTGTGTTTGTCTGTGGGTACACATGTGTGTGTGTGTGTGTGTGTGTGTGTGTGTGTGTGTGTGTGTGTGTGTGTGTGTGTGTGTGTGTGTGTGTGTGTGTGTGTGTGTCTACTGTAAGTGCGCAGTGCGTTGCCGCTGCATGTGTCGCTGTATATGCAGAGCGTATGTGCAGAAATCCCCAGCGAACTCGCGCGTGAAATGCAGAGGACAACAGGCAGACGGCCCGTCAGAGGAGGGCGCGTGGAAGTGCTCTCCCTAAACATTTTCCCTTCAAACTCGCCTGATTATAATTTCAAGCCTCTCAGCCAGTCGTCATGTGTTGCATTGACTGGGGCGAGATAGCAAACCGAAAGACTGCGTTTGTGTGTGACTGTGTCCTATGTCCACGTACAGCCAAGCAACTGATGTGTTGCTCTGAAATGTGTGCGTATGTTTTCTATTGGTGCGTGTGTCCCCAAAAATATATTTTTAAATGAGAGAGCAGAGGAGCGGAAAGTAGAGGAGCAAAGAAGTCTCGAGGCCATGAGAAGTGGGAAGAGGAAAGTAAAATAGGAGCGGGGTACGAGATGGGAAGAGGGGGGGGGAAGGAGAGGACTGGAGTAGGAGATGGGAAGAGGAGAGGAAGGGGGAGAGGAGAGGAAGAGAGGAGAGAGAAGGAAGAGAGGAGAGAGAAGGAAGAGAGGAGAGAGAAGGGAGAGAGGAGAGGAGAGGAAGAGAGGAGAGAGAAGGGAGAGAGGAGAGGAGAGAAGAGGGGAGAGGAGAGGAGAGGAGAGGAGAGGAGAGAGAGGAGAGGAGAGGAGAGGAGAGGAGAGGAGAGGAGAGGAGAGCAGAGCAGAGCAGAGCAGAGCAGAGGAGAGGAGAGGAGAGGAGAGGAAGAGAGTAGAGGAGAGGAGAGGAAGAGAGGAGAGGAAGACAGTAGAGGAGAGAAAGCGAGGAGACGATAGTGGAGGAATTGAAGAGAGGACTGGACTAGGATGAGAAGAGAGAAGAGAGGAAAAGTCGAGAGGGGTGGAGTAGGAGATGAGGGGAGAGCAGGGAAAGGGAGGGTTTTTGCATTTAAATGCTATAAAAATGACTCGTAAATAAATGGTTTTGTATCTCTACCCTGCTAGATACCTGCTGTCGCATCTTCAGTGGGTGTGCATGCAAGATATCTCCAATCCCACAGCAAAGCCAGCTTAGCCATGTGCCCTTGCTCGCTGAGATAAGCAAGAAGCTTGAATGACATATTAAAGCGTTGAGACCGCACACAAACACACACATCTAGGCTTCTTAAGCCGGAAGTGCGGTCAAGCATTTCAGCCCATCAAGTCGAATCTAAATCCTGTTATTTTTATCCTCATATTAAGCAGCATGAATTGCTTGCAGATAAAGAATGTATGCAAAAAAGATTTGACCCTTTACTGAGGTGAAATTTTGAGTTAAGGTAAACAAAGGTGTTTATGTTTGCAGTACGTATGTATGTAGGTATCTATGTCCTTGCGTACAGTAGGTATACTATGCATGCCTGTACCGTATGTATACATGCATGACCGTTTGTAGGCATGTACGTACAGTATACGCACACAAAACGCATGCATGTACACTATGTATGTACATGGGTGGATCGATGTCTTGAAGGTGCTCTATATGGAGCCTTAGGCTGTTGTTGGGCTATGGTGGAAGGCTCAGTGTGTCGCCTCAAGCCAAATACAATGTCGAGAGATAACACAAGAGCGATACCAGGGGAACATCCGAGTTGAGATAACCAAGACTCAAAGTGGGGTTTCAGGGAAAGGCAAAGAGGGTGGATTGGATACAATCATAGTAACCTGCATTTAACCTGTGGAGGGAAAATATAGACTGTGTTTACCCTAGAGCATCATCCACCTGTTTATGGTGCTGTAGCTCACACACACAGGGGTGTCAGTGACCTGCGTTCTTGCTGTTGAAAGTACCATCTGACGATCTCCCCGTTCAGACGTTTCTGTACTAATTACTGGTAGAGCAGACATGTCTGGCTGATGTGTCCGGACAGTGAGAAGAACATGGTTGTGACAGATTGGGCACGCGTTGCTGGCTAGACCTCCAGGGATTGTGACACTGAGACAATGTGAGAAAACTTCTTTGTCAATGTCAGAGAGAGCTCGAGTGAAGTTTCAGCTTTACAAAGATAACAGAATGATTTGGTTTGTCTAGACTAGAGCAAAAAAAGATGAAAAAAAAAAAGGACAAAACTAAAAACTAAAACAAACCATGTCATGTTTTAGTTCAGTAAAAAAATGAAAGAAAAGTGATCACTTATCGGGATTAAAATAGCACAATTAAAATTAAACGTAAAATGATAATTGGGTTTACCATAATGGAAAATTGGTGTCAGGCCTGGATAATCTTTTTGTTATACTACAAAATACTTCCTACAGTTTCAACACGAAAGTCAATCTGAAATTGAATAGTTACAAACAACAAGCATGTCCGAATAGCCCACGATCCTAACAGGCTAACAGAAATTTGGGTATTTTTAGACTTTGTGTACCGCTCCAGCTTGAGGCACCGCCTCGAGGATTCACACACATTCCTCTTGTGATTGGGAGGATGTTAGCGAGCAGGGGATGTTGAGCAGAAGAACCACATCATAACGTGATAACCGCTCCAGCTTGAGGCACCGCCTCGAGGATTCACACACATTCCTCTTGTGATTGGGAGGATGTTAGCGAGCAGGGGATGTTGAGCAGAAGAACCACATCATAACGCGATAACGGTTCTGCGTGTGTATGTGTGTGTGTGTGTGTGTGTGTGTGTGTGTGTGTGTGTGTGTGTGTGTGTGTGTGTGTGTGTGTGTGTGTGTGTGTGTGTGTGTGTGTGTGTGTGTGTGTGTGTGTGTCCAGGTAGTCATTGTGAGCTAAGCATTGAGGGGAGGGGTTGAGTTGGTCCATGCCATCGGTCAATAGCAGGCTCACACCCCTGTAGACCTGTCTGCGGAGAACATGCCTTATGTGATGACTAATGTGAAGACTCACAGCTCACAGGCTCACTAACATTACATTTAAACACACACACACACACACACACACACACACACACACACACACACACACACACACACACACACACACACACACACACACACACACACACACACACACACACACACAAGCAAACACATTATTCACAAAAACATGCGCACACACACACACACACACACACACAGACATGCACACATTTGTACGCCCACAGATAGCTTACTCACAACATTGCCAATGCGGCGTAGTCTTCTCACAGCCACGGCAAAGTGACATGTTCGGAAACGAGAGAGAGAGAGAGAGAGTGCGTCAGAGAGGGAGAGAGAGAGAGTCAAGGAGAGATATGGTACAGTGAGTACTAAGAGCGAGAGGAAGAGATATGCATGAGCGAGACGGAAAATAAGTGGCTTGTGTGCATAGCATTGTGAGGGTTTCATCAGATCATTTAGCAACATCTGGGTCCACAGCAGTATCTCCCTCCCTCCCGTTAACTCTGCTTTCCTTCCTCATTTTACCTCTGCGCTTCACCATCACTTACTCTCCCTCTCCACTGATGCTTTTTTTTCATTCTCCCCATTCCCTACATGCACACACATATACGCACACACACACACACACACACACACACACACACCTACACACACACATAGACACACACGTTCAAACCCATTTGAATGACACTAACGCACACACAAGGTTTCATGCATTGGTAGTTTCTAATGCCATCGTCATGGTAACACTCACTCGCTGCGAGCTCAGACCAACAAACGGAAAACAGATCCTAGGAATCAGCTTGGAATCTTACATAACAGATGATAGATGGACGGACGGACAGACAGACACATTCTTACCACAGATATATAGACAGACAGACAAGCCCGATAGATACACAGAAGATATAGGTGGAAGTCAATGCATAAAGCGTGCAACAGTTCTTGTAGTACCTTGCGGTAGACACACTCACACTGACATACACGTGCACACTGGGGACGTCCACAGTAGTCATGTATCGCTGCCTTCCCCACATAACGAGGCGTGGAAATAGCTGTTTAACTAGCCTTGGCAACAGTACTTGCTAATGTATTAGCATACTAATTACGGCTTCCTCTCTCTGTGGAGCCACCCAGAGCAGAGGGGAAGACGGGGAAGTGGTGCGGAGCAGGTGAGACAGAACCCACGGGCCGTGCATAACAAGAACGGGGTCAGGGGGGCCATTCTAGATGGACACTTTCACCACCGCGCGATGCGGGGAAAAAAAAAAAACAGGCCGACAGAGAGGCATCGTACAACACCCGCACGAGTGGCTCTTGTGATGTAATTTCCTGGCTTGTAGCACTTATAGCGTTCCCGTTTGTCTTTGCTGGCATCGTTACACGACGAGTCGGGGAAGAACAGTCATTGGCTAGTCATTGTTATTCTAGCTTCATTAGCCTCTTTAGCCTACCAGCTCAAAAACAACCAACAAAACTCTACATTGTATTGAACACACAGAAAGGCATTGCAATGCATGAATTGGATTCCGGATTAAAGCAGCAATGTAATCAAGTGTGTAAGTGCATTTAAAATCGACATTAAAATGACCAACGTCATACAAATACAAATAAAGTACATCTCATTATGGGCCCCGCCATTTTTTGTTTGTCGAGTTGTATGGTTTACCTCGCTGAACTCGTGGTCCTGAGTGGATACGACCAAAAGGGGGCATGTCTCTGTGAAATGCCGCAAGAAAGCCGGGAGATTACCTATACTTTGCAACTCGGTTGGTGTACCAGGCATCTCGAACACACCATCAGACAGAGATGTCTCAGACATCGTGTTAGACGGACCCAGGGGAAAGGAATGACATTGCGGTGAAGGGCGCTGTGTGTCTGTGTTTTCACCATGACTTATTTCTGAGCTGCGTGGTCCACGGGAACAGAGTGGATGGAGTGGAGATGAGGGGGTGGTAAAACAAGAGAGAACAGAGCGTACTTTGGGTTTCTATGTATGCGTAGGGCCGCAGCCTTGAGTGAGAAATAATCAACAAGTGCCGGTGTGAAGGCACTGGACTACACGAGATTCGTCTCTTAAGAATATCAACTGAACAGACTTCCCCCTCAGCTCCCACCACACTGCCTCCTCACATTCCAAAACACATCACAACGGTTTACTTGTAGCTCAGATGGTACCCCGAACATTCAGCGCATGCTACTTGGAGACATTCATCTATCTATCTATCTCTCTCTCTCTCTCTCTCTCTCTCTCTCTCTCTCTCTCTCTCTCTCTCTCTCTCTCTCTCTCTCTCTCTCTCTCTCTCTCTCTCTCTCATCTATCTCTCTCATCTATCTATCTATCTATCTATCCATCTATCTATCTATCCATCCATCCATCCATCCATCTATCTATCTATCTATCTATCTATCCATCTATCTATCCATCTATCTATCTATCCTATATGCAAAAAAAATTAAAGCAATAATCTGATTTTATTTAGACTGTGTTATTCAGAACACCATCACAGTCTGGAATAATCACCACAGCCTGAATATTCATTAATTACGCGCTACATTTATAATCCAGCCTATCACCCTTCCATACTCCATTCATAATTACGCGCTACATTTATAATGCCAGATTACTTTCCCTTCCCCACTCCCTTTAGCTGCGTTCACCTGTATGTCCCAACAAGCTCCAAGCAAGCCATTTTGTATAAGGTTGCAATGTGGGAGCGAATAAAAGTCTGTTTGCTGTGGGCGGCCTTACAACCGGCTACGGGTCGATTCTGAATGTTTGTGGAAGTGGTTCAGAGAGGGTGGCATACACTCATCGGTGGAATATGCTGCCTCACTACCTATTCCCTGGAGCCACATATCTGACCGAGAAGGTGGGCTGACACACCTGGCAGCACACACACATGCAACCCCACAGGTGGCAATATCAATTTAGAGTGATTTTGTGTTGAATTTTTGCTTTACTTTTCCCTTCTTATACTGTGAATGTGGACTTTGTGTGAGTGCATTTGCTATGCTTGTGAGTTAATCTTCACTGTCAGGGAATTTTTCTTTCGATTTTAGCTCAAGTATTTTCTCAAACAATGAAGGCTTTGGATTTGATTGGTTTTTAGTCATCCCAAAAATATATAGGTGTCAAACAAACAGTGAGCGAAATAAGTGTCTAATTTTCTTGTCATGGTGAAAACCTCTCTTCCTGTCCTACTCCTATATTCATGAGTAATACAAGCGATATTTCTTCATACACCGTGAGTCTATGTAAATCAGAACATTAAACAAACTTTATACTTGTCCAAACTCATTAGCATCACATTGAATGCTCCAAAAAGAAAAAAAAAACTGTCTGCACGATGGAAGGCGTGGATTGGTTATGAGGCGGGGGAGAGAGACCATTCAAGGGAGAGAGAGAGAGAGAGAGAGAGAGAGAGAGAGAGAGAGAGAGAGAGAGAGAGAGAGAGGAGAGAGAGAGGAGAGGAGAGGAGAGAGAGAGAGAGAGAGAGATGAAGAGAGAGAGAGAGAGAGAGAGAGAGAGAGAGAGAGAGAGAGAATGGAGGGGAGGTGAGCTCCTGACCTTAATTAGTAGGCCTTGGCTCACGGTGTCAAGCGCAACCAAAAGGGGTGCCGTGCGATAGCGACCGGCGTCCGGGCGCGCGGGGGGGGGGGGGACATTGACAAATGACGGCCAGAGAAAGGACATAAGGCTGTTTTTAGCATACTCATCACAGACAGAGAGAGAGAGAGAGAGAGAGAGAGAGAGAGAGAGAGAGAGAGAGAGAGAGAGAGAGAGAGAGAGAGAGAGAGAGAGAGAGAGAGAGAGAGAGAGAGAGAGAGAGAGAGAGAGAGAGAGAGAGAGAGAGAGAGAGAGAGAGAGAGAGAGAGAGAGAGAGAGAGAGAGAGAGAGAGAGAGAGAGAGAGAGAGAGAGAGAGAGAGCGAGCATGAGACATAATGAGAGAGACCGATAGCAAGTGAAGAGACTGGGAGAGAGAATGGAGGGACAGTGAATGAGAAACAGTGAAAGTAAGAGAGAGGAGATCAAATGTATCTACCTGAGAAAACATTAATTTAGATATATACTGTGTTGAATGTCATCGTCTTGCTAACGTAAAACCATGAAATGTTCTAAAAAGTAGAAACAAAAGGTGTGTCTGTGTTTGGTGAAAACTAAGGGTAAACAGTCACTAGTAAAGTAATAAAACAAACAGTTGGCTTAAAGAATTAGAGAGCCATTTTCAGGCAGTTGTGTTATCAGGGAAACGTGAGTAGCATTTATTTTCAGCAGCTTAACCATACAGCTTTATCTCCGGGATAACCTTGCATATGTGTGTGTATGTATACAGTAAATGTGTCTTTGTGTGTGTGGAGGAGTGCTTTTCTGTGTGTGCCTGTGTGTGTGTATATTATGTCATGCATACATGCATCTGTATTTTAATATGAGTTACATTTAGCAGACGTTTTTATCCAAAGCGACTGAAACCGCTCTCGGGAGCAGTTCGGGTCAGGTACCTTGCGTCGTTTAACCTCAAACACTCTGAGACAAGCCGACCCCATTGTTAGGCTTTATTATGACTTTAATTTCGAATAACCTTTGCTCAGAAAAGTGACAAATGGTTTAAAATTAGCTTTTGTCAATCTTTGTATTGTAAAGTGTAAGCATGTATAGGCACATTTCCACCGGCGGGTACGCTTTGGCCCAGCAAGACTCAGCCCAGTAGAGAGGGTGCCGTATAGCCCAGCTCAGTCACGGCTTGCGTTTCCACCGCCAACACTACCCTTAGGGTAGGGTGGGGTTTAAGCCAGAAGGCGATAGCCACGGCAGCTACGTAGGCATCGTGACCTCATAGCAGCCCGGCACAGTGTAGCCTGCTAATATATCCAAGGAAAAAGAAGAACCCAACACAATAAAGAGCAACAATGTAGGACCGTCTAAGAAGGACGAAAATACCTTGCGGAAGATTTTCTTCAATTAACAAAGCTTTCGCCATTGTCCAGAAGTACCTTGCGGGTACAGTTTGTTTCTTATTATCCCCCTGTCGCACAGAAGTGACGATTCTGTCGATCAATCAACGGATGGCGTGTGTAAATCGAACTTCTCCACTTTCAGACGTCTCAGAACCCCAACGGACGTATACGGCGAGATGAGTACAGCTCAATACGGCTCAGTCCGGAACACGTCCACTTTTGGCGGGGAACATTACAATACAGCATCTACCAGCATTATATTCTGGTTCAATTTTGGTCACCTCATGTTGTGGCCCTTGAATATGTATTTGCTCCATTATACTTGGTTGATGTACTGTTTGGAGCCTCGCTACAACATCATTCGTTGAACCGGAAGTGAACACATGGAACGTGTAAAGCTAAATCTAAGCTAAGCTAAGGTTAGCAGTGCAGGCCCCCAGGGCAACTCAACGGGTTGAACAACCCATGGGATCTGACTCCAGCTCACATCTCTGGCCTGGATCAGACTCTTCCCATAGCCAGCACAGCGGTAATCTGTGCCTTTGAGCTCATGACCAAGAGACCCCCCCTACTGATTACACAGGTACCTGTGTTTGATTCTATTCCCAAGTGTCTTGGTCGTTTGTGTTTATTTGTGGGCTGAATTGGGGGGTTGTGTGGAGTTTGAGTGGTCATGCTGCTTTGAGTCTCTCTTGCCTTTTTCCATTGTGTTACAATTCTTAGGATGCCCATTGATCATGGGTCTGTCATAAGGGCCAACATATCACACCAAGCCTTCTCCACTATTAAGAAACCATGAACCATCTGCCTACTCGGCTGAGGTTGTGTTCGATGCTTGGATGCCTACCATCTTCTGGTTAATTAATGAGACCATTTCCACTTGCCAAGGAACTATACCGTTAGAGAAAGGCTAATGCAATCCAAATTATCCCCACTGCGATGCAATGTAATGTGTCTGTTATTAAGTTTGTTAAAAAGCCCATTGCTCATGCGCAGGGGAAATGTAGGCTCTTTAATTTGACGGGGGGGGTTTTTCCACTCTAATCTAATTGTTTGGTTTGGAAGGGTTTGATTGGTGAACTAGCTTGAATGATGTTTTGACTGCTCATCAAAACCTCAATCAAAGCAAGGTCAGGTTGAGGATAACGGGAATGGGTTTTAATTTGTAATACACCACACGCTCTTGCTCTTAAATAGCTTCCTTCCAGGATGTTTTCTCTGGTGGCTGTTGAACTGGGCCAATCTGCGTCCTTTGGGGAACTTTTTTGTTTGTATTGGTTAATGCTGACATGTGATTGGTTCAAGGCTAGTCCAATCATCATGACTGAGAGGGAGGCTTTTCAAATAAATGAATACAATGAAGTGCATGTGGCTAATCAGCCTGGATGCTGGGGCTTTGCTATAGCACAGTGGTGTACAAACAATTCGGACACACACACACACAACACACCACACACACACACACACACACACACACACACACACACACACACACACACACACACACACACACACACACACACACACATATACTGTAGATGCATATATACACACACTGACACTGATCATTTACAACTTTTAAAAAACCAAGGAGCACGTTCTAAAAAATGTTGCACAGCTGTGGGTGCAGATGAAATATTCAACAAAGCACTTTTTCCTCCTCAACATTAGCGTTGCAGGATATAACAGCATTTTAAGGGCAACTTCTTCAAGTCAACGTTTCCCCAGTGCCTCCCTCAGTACATAAGAGAGAATGCAATGACCAAATCAAATCATCCCTCACCCACCCACACACACAAACACACACATACACACACACGCACTCCCACACACATACGTACACACCCACGTACACGCACACACCCACACACACACACACACACCAAACACACATACGTTTGTCATGCGCATCGACACATACATCAAGCTTATGCAGACTTCAATGAGCCTTTCAAGGGAGAAATTGTCAGCCGGGTGGGAAGCGATTAGGGGTCCCTTCGGTTGCCACGGCGTTCCCAATGATTGATGTGATTAATAAAGCTGTCGTTGTCATGGCACCCAACGTGTGGGTGAACATTGGCTAAGAAGCAGGGAGACAAAGAGACGGTGAAAAGCAGAGATAGAGAGAGAGAACAGGAAGATATTTGTGTGTCCGACATTGTAATTTATGCCTCTGTGACAAAACTAAGTCACATTGAATAGTGCTCATAGAAGAGCCCACAGTGCCCTCCAGCCCAGGTGTACATAGCTCGTGCTTAAACTGCACTTGAACCTCCTCATTGTACCACATTGGCATTTAATTGAAGACGGTTTGGCTTGTCAATCGATTTAGCAGGATGTTTACTAATTAATTATTTGAAGTGCTTTGCCCGCAGACCAATTAAATGTCACTAATTTCCTACACCACTGAATGAATGTTGCAGATTTTTATTGGGGAGCCCTATGCTGAAAATATATGAACGAAATATAACAATTTTATTTTGTCATGATGACATGTTATATTATATTGCCTGCATTTATTTGCTGAATTAGCCGCTAGCATTAGACATATTCACTGCCATGATTGACTGTGGCAGTAGGGTAACGGTTGAGGGAGATTGGGCAAGGGTTACGTTAACGATAAGTATAGGGGTTAGGATTAGGATTGGGGCGCTTCTGGTGTCAGTCAAAGAACTACTGTTAAGAATGCAAGGAATAGGTTTTGGAGCAACATTATTTGAGATAAAAGCTAAATAAAGATCTCCACGTGAATATCTCCAACCAAATGTAATTCTCTATACTACCTTTTTATAGTGGCGTACATTGTTCTCACTTACTGAACACGGCGTCAGAGATGAGTACAGATTAGAAAGCTGCTGTTTATGGCAGGTATTACATTTTTAATAAAAACAATAATGGGACTGATTCAGGCTCAATTCAATGCTCAAAGTTTATTCATTTCAATCTGCTTCTGTTTTCTCTGACATTTATGAAAAGCAGAAGTAGGCAGCCTTCGTGCCAAATTCTAAGTGACCGTAGGGATCCTTAGTGTTTCAGAAGAGATTTTCAATATTATCATAATTATTTTCTTACGTTCGGTCCTATTCCTTCTGGCTTGTTTACTCACTGCTGGCTCATAAATGGATAGCTCCGTTCTCTCAGAGCTGTAGAGAGCAGCGGTTCGATCTGCAGGCAGGAAAATGTCACAGTAGTGACTGCTGTTTGTACCGTCTGCTCCAGACAGTGGGTGGACAGGATGGGCCCCTCTCTCTCTCTCTCTCTCTCTCTCTCTCTCTCTCTCTCTCTCTCTCTCTCTCTCTCTCTCTCTCTCTCTCTCTCTCTCTCTCTCTCTCTCTCTCTCTCTCTCTCTCTCTCTCTCTCTCTCTCTCTCTCTCGTCTCTCTCTCTCCCTCCCTCCTCCCTCCCTCCCTCTCTCTCTCTCTCCTCTCTCTCTCTCTCCGTCTCGCTCTGCTCTCTCTCTCTCCTCTCTCTCTCTCTCTCTCTCTCTCTCTCTCTCTCTCTCTCTCTCTCTCTCTCTCTCTCTCTCTCTCTCTCTCTCTCTCTCTCTCGCTCAGGCTCACAGACCACAGAATCAGATGGAAAGTACACTTCAGTATTTCACGGAGCGTGAAAACCTGCCCCGCCTGCCTGCCTTTACAACACACATCCGTGCTGTAGATTTTTTTGGTTAAAGAGTGGCTGCAAACGACAGATCTTTAGATAGCCAAACTCCCATATGGAACAGCCAATAATGAATGAATCTCATTGATGTACTATTTACATCCATCCATGTAACAGCTGCAGCCACGAGTCATTCAATAAAAGTGTCCAATCAAGTTTAAATGTACTACATATGAGTGTAGTGTAGATATCCAGTGCAGGTTTTTGTTTTATTCCTCCTGATACCTAGCTTAACTGGACTCGTCTTGTCTGGACTGGAACACTGTCTCAGCGACCTGCCGAAGAAAACAACCAGACAAATTCCTTGTC
Organism: Melanogrammus aeglefinus; assembly: GCA_900291075.1. Lineage (NCBI taxonomy): Eukaryota > Metazoa > Chordata > Actinopteri > Gadiformes > Gadidae > Melanogrammus > Melanogrammus aeglefinus. Next base: position 262,123 of record OLKM01000220.1, read on the forward strand.
CTTGCTAAACTTGCGTGGCAATAATGTCTATTCTGATTCTGAATCTGTTTCTGATAAAGGAGGCCGAAAATACTTGGGACCGCCAGGCTGCACATGGAGTCATGTGTTGATCAATGGGTGAAAGTAAAAAGGAGGGGGAATGTCTGAGATGCATGACCCCCACCGTGAGCTAATAATGCTGGGTAACTTGATAAGCTGCACCGTGTCTTTTCTCACATGTTCGTTTTACATGAAGCACTTGGGAGGGCAACCAGCCTGAAGCTATAGGAGAAGTCATAGAGGACCTTTTCTTTGTCTGTTTGCCTATTTCTGCCCTGCTTGATTCATTATAGTAACTCAAAATAACTCCCTGTGCCCTCATTATCCAAAAATCTGAATGCCAATGCATTATAGTAACTCAAAATAACTCCCTGTGCCCTCATTATCCAAAAAATCTGAATGCCAATGGATTCACATACACAGATTATAATTTATGTATATCTATTCCCTTCTATTCAATATTTATTTGTATTGTATGGAACGCTTTTTCCAAACAATACTCAAACATTTCAAATCTCAGAACATGCCGACATCAATGTGCCTACAAGATTGCAACACATATTGGCATGATTTTGGAAACCACGGATGTGTCACAATAATTTCAAAATTCCCGATCGTCTGCCGAATGGGAAAAACGCATAATCTCTCTATACATGATGATAATTAATCATTTGATGTGCCGTCTTCTGGGCGCATCCTTGTAGACTATTGTAAGATAACCTTGATCTGCTGCAGGAACCCCCACATCCCAGTGTCACTGTGTCGTTGTTGTTGTTGTTGTTGTTGTTGTTGTTGTTGTTGCCTTCCTTTAGTTCCACCAAGGCTTCCCCCTCACCCCCTGGCTTAGTCTGTAATTTGCAGCTAAAAACTGGATTTTCAATATAGAGTCGCAATTATAACCGTTTTCTAATTGATTGTGAGTGAGGAAAATCAGTGGAGAACTGCCAATAGTAATCTCTTTCCTGTGACACTCTCAGACGACGGAGAGGGCGGCATTATTACAGGAGCACCTCTTCTCCTCTGTTCATCTCTCGAGGACGAGGGATCCTGTCTCCCTCTCCACCCACGCACACACACACAACGTGCCGCAGCCGCACAGATGGGATTCTCAAAAGCCAGTATCTGCGGAAGATCCCCAGCAGATTTGTCTCTGACACGGGGACTTCTGTCCTTCCCGTAGTCTCCCTGTCTGTCTGACTTGCTCTTACACACACACACACACACCCGCACCCGCACACACACACACACACACACACACACACACACACACACACACACGTAAATACACAAAACGCACACACATACACACAGCATCTCTTATTCCTTCCCTGTCCTACTTTCGCCTATCCCCTCCTTTTTTCTCTCCCTTTTCCTCGTCATGCCGTTCGAGTTTTATTATGCTAAATCTCTTGTCGTTTTCCCCTCCGCGTCTCCGTAAGAAGACCACATTTCCCTGGTAATAATCTTCTTAGCGCCGGGGCTGAGGCTGCGGTATATATTATGTTTACCTCTGAGAGAGAGAGCAGCCGGTAGTACAAAGGGAATAGAGGGATCCGGGCACGTGTTTTGAACACGCCTTCTGAACACAAGGACATCAACCTGTGATTATCAAAACCTCCTCTTAGAGTGGAGGACTTCCTGGTGTCGTTGTTTTTCGGGATATAACAGAAGAGGGATGCACTCACAGGAACAGGGGGGCCTCTGTGTGTGTCTTTGTGGTGCGAGCCCACATGGGTGTCCCTCTGAGGAGTCACCAGGGTGCCCCCCCCACACACTGTAGCCACGGCTTAGGAGAGAGAGAGAGAGAGAGAGAGAGAGAGAGAGAGAGAGAGAGAGAGAGAGAGAGAGAGAGAGAGAGAGAGAGAGAGAGAGAGAGAGAGAGAGAGAGAGAGAGAGGGTGGAGAATGTTGAGGGAGAAAAGGATAGAAAGAGAGAGAGAGAGAGAGAGAGAGAGAGAGAGAGAGAGAGAGAGAGAGAGAGAGAGAGAGAGAGAGAGAGAGAGAGAGAGAGAGAGAGAGAGAGAGAGAGAGAGAGCGAGAGCGAGAGAGCCAGAACAGAAAGTGTCAAGGAGGTGGAGGCTTGTGACACTGACACAAAAGGCTGGAGCGTTCCGTGTTTTTTTTTTTTTTTCCAGAAGACAAGCTAGCGTTGTTTCATCGACGCTGCTGCTGCTGCCGCTGCATCAGCCCCGCCGTCGTCGAGTGGAGGTCGCCATGGCAACAGGCTGCATGGGAGAGGCGGGAGGGAGAGCCAGCAGGATGGAAGTCAGCAGGCCTTCAGCTTTTGGGGGAAAAAAAAAAAATACAAATAAAAAATCAGAGAAGAGAGCGAGAGAGAGATCAGCTCACAGCAGCATTCTTTTTTTTTTTTAAAGCGGCGTTATGATGTTGGTGGAAACGGGGAAGCTGTGGGGCCAGGCGGAGCGCTGAACCTTAAGACCTTAAAGGAGCGCCACAGGAAGTGCGCAGTCAGATCCCGCTAACACCCAGCACTTTAGGAAAAACAAACCACTCCAGGATAGCAGGCGTTTGATGATGCAAATTAGAAAGAAGAAATGCACCGATATACGTTGTCCCGATGTTGCGTCATGCCCCGATATTTTGACTTGACACGTTTCCCCCAGGTACACTTGTGTGAGGAAATGTGCAATTTGTCAAGCCATGCGGTGAGGCAGACGGCGGATTGCTGGGAAGACGGCGGGATTGTAGTGCTTACATAACATCCAGCCGACAAGAGTGTTGTGGTGGAGGGAGGGTTGGAGCGGCGGGGGTGTGAAAGAGAACGAACAAAAAGGCTGAAGATGAAGAGAAAAGGAATGATCGAGCGGGGATGAAGGGTAAAGAGGCAATCTGGGAAAAGGGAGAAAGACAAAAGGAGGCGGAGGAGGCAGACGGAGCATGGGGGGCCGACGTGTTTGGATGCGGGCGAAAAACATGGAAAAACCCTGCGGACCGCGAGAATCTAATCTATGGGAGAGCTTTGAGCCGCACTCATTAGGTCACAAATCGATGGAAAGTGATGAGATCTTCAGAGTTGAGGTTAGCGTGGCTGTAAACGAGCGCTGTTGCGCCGGTAAACAGTAGGGGGGGGGGGAGATTATTTACTGAAGATTTGTTTCATGAAATATACATAAGACCACATGAGAGGCTTTAAGAGCGCCCTTTACTCCCCCCCCGCCCCGTAATCCACCTACTCAAGTATGACATACCTCACTCTCTCTCGCTGTCTATCTCTCCCTCACGCCTAGACTCTTTATGGCTCTCTCCCTCCCCCCGTCTCCATCCCTCTCTTCCTATCTCTCTCTTTCTCGTGTACTCCATCACCTAATCCCTATAACCCTCTCTCCATCTCTCGCTCACTTTCCTCATTCCTATCTCTTCTTTCCTTTGATCCCATCTCTCCCCCTCTCTCTCTCTCTCTCTCTCTCTCTCTCTCTCTCTCTCTCTCTCTCTCTCTCTCTCTCTCTCTCTCTCTCTCTCTCTCTCTCTCTCTCTCTCTCTCTCTCTCTCTCTCTCTCTCTCTCTCTCTCTGCCTCTCCCTTTTCTTTACTTTCATATTACCTGCATCATTCTCTCCTCCCCTGCTTTCTCCAGCTCTATCTTTCGCCTTAGCTTTATCTAACTCTATCACTCTCTCTCTATCCATTTCTCCCTCAACATACTTCCCCCCCCTCTCCCCTCTTCTCTCTCTCTCCCTCTCTCCCTCTCTCTCTCTCTCTATCCTTTTCTCCCTCAACATTCTCCACCCTCCCCCCCCTCTCTCTCCTCCACCTCCCCCCACCCCCCCTCTCTCTCTCTCTCTCTCTCTCTCTCTCTCTCTCTCTCTCTCTCTCTCTCTCTCTCTCTCTCTCTCTCTCTCTCTCTCTCCCTCTCCCACCTATTCATTATCTCAATCATTTCCCACCATGTCTCTCACCCATTATGTATTTTTATAATCTGGTCACATTGCTCCGCTGCAATCTGTGCATCCTGAGCAGTTAAATCTTCACAGGATTCATAGATACTCATAAGAATTTGGCAGATTGCTACTGCTTTCCACACAAACACACCTGTTTTAGTGACATAGCTGTAAAAATACAGATGGATTTAACATTTTATAAAAGGCACCATCTGGGTTTACAACTGGTTATACTGTACTTTATTGCGCTATAATGAGCGTACAAAAATGAAACACTTTTTAGTAAAGGGTTACCCTTCTTTAAAAAAGTCATTGTTTGTATTCAAGTGCACTTGTAGTACTAATGTATTATATCACATGTTTGTTAGAAATATCTCAAACCATACAGATGGTTTAAATGTGATCATTAAGTGCATTTCTACTGCATTTCCAAGACATGTCATCAGAAATACACTTTTACAGTCTATGTTATAATTATAACCAAACATTATAGAAGTTCATTTTGCATTCACCTCTGCTATTATTCAGTAGACTCCAAGTGTGAATCTGCCCCATTATAAATTGCACTCTGTATAATTAAAATGTGTTTTTTATATATGGTTTTAACGAATAGCATACACCAACTATTGAATACTGTTTCCCAGACAATGTAAACATTGTTAAGCAGAGGATTTCCAGAACGAGGACATTATGGTGGGCATTATCATACATTAGAAAAACATAGGCATACTCCTCTACAAACAAAATAAATGAAGTTTACCAGAAGTGCAACTTCACCCAGACAAGGTTGCAGCAATGGCTCAGTAGCTCACCATTCTTGGATGACAAAACTGAACTTTTTGATAGGTTATCTAACGGAATGGGCTGTATATATAAAATGTCTTAAACTAGGAAACTATAAAATAATATGAAACAGTAGGAAAATTAATCATTTCCATCAACTAAAGTGCTTCCTCACCAATGTTCAATGTCAACTCACTTCACTGTATCATCGCCGTCAGAACACCCCATTGAGGCTGAATGTACTCAAATAACAAGAAAGGCTTGTGTAAAGTTTACAATGCTACATATCATGAGAAATAGTTTCTCAAAAATGTTAGCTTTGAAAATTAGCTTGTCTGCTACATTTAGTATTGGAATCAAGTGCAAAGTAAAATGCTACCAATAGCTGCTAATAAGTTAAAACACGTGGCTAAGTATTATGATACCTAACTCCCCAAGATCTTGCTCTGTAGAGTGGTCCACTCTGCGGAAATTTCGGGATAGATAGATTGATAGATAGATTGATAGATAGATTGATAGATAGATTTCCTACAACTTTCTGTTTGATAGTAGTTTTTGTTCAACTTTGCAATTTCCTGTGTCATCTGAAATAAAAGTATGTTTTAATATAAAACACAAATATTATGTAGCAAAGGGACAAAAATATACTTTTCACAAATTTACTTAAAACTTAAATCACTTAAAACAAAAATATTTTGGATTAAGTGCCCTTTTTGGCACACCAGACTACAGATAAATGCACAATTAAAGTACACTTGAATAAGTCCCACTTATAGAGTTCTATCTTCCAACTGATAATACCACACCTTTGTTAATGAGAATTAATTACAATGTACAATAAATACTGGAAAAAATATACTGAAAGCAAATTGTTATAGTATATTTGTATTACACTGAAGTATAAAATAAATTCAGCTTGGAGGGATTATTTTTGCCAATTTCAGACTTTGAGGACCAGCAATGCTATACAATTGGGAATCAGTTTATCTTTGCGGGAAAAGGGCAAATAGTGAGTAAAAAAAACTATTTACTAGATATATTTATTCATAATTGTTTGATGAGGAGAAGGTCCACACAATGTCATATTAATGTGATGGGTTTGACCCACATACACACTGCCCATGGACCTCAACTGTCAAAGTCATCAGCTCACACACATAGCTAGCTAATGATCAAGACAAATAACATCTGGCGTCTGACCAGATTTAGTTGAGTCTATGTAACATCACTGGTCCTTCAGCTGAAACCACTTCTGAACGATAGCATCTGTTATTGGTCGAAGGTTGCAGTTCACTGATTGATGAAGGATTTTCTTCCTCAGTCAGTTAAACACTGTATACGTTATATCCAAGTGACCCTGGGCAAAATCAGAAACATTATTACACTATTACTCAGATGTAAACTTATTTTAGCACACACTGACACACTAACTATATACAGTGTTTCCCATTAATGAACTGTGCTATGGCAGCCTGCCATAGTCTACATTATCCCGCTCTACCCAGAACTTTTACTCCCAGGAGCTCCATTTAAAGGGAGTCAAAGGTTTGCTCACCCCTTGTTTTCATCGTTTTCAATGCGGTATAAAGACCCGCAAATGAAGGTCCTTTTAACTCAGGCACATAACAAACCAATTCAGAACAAAAATCGAGCCAAGCAATCCATCAGTTGTGACACGAATTGCAGCATTTTCCAAAAGAATCGCTGCTGTGAAAAAGACTGATGGATTCAATCCTCATTATGAGTGAACATCAAAGTTTGCATTGTAAAAATCTAGGGTCAATGCATAATAACAATGCATATATTTATTTTATCGGCCTATAGGTCGAATACATAGGTCTGATAAAAGGACCAAAAAAACGATTCATTTCAATTCATAAACCAAATGATAAATCAAGGTATCTTCTTGCATTTACAAGTAACTTTGTTTCGATTGTAATACATGCAGACGTGTGTGTGGAACTTGAGGCAAGCTATCGAATCCTGATCATGTCCACTCCTGGAGTAAAAAAATTCACATGTCACTTCTTTCTCCAAGCTGGGGACTGGAAGGGGTTTGACGGTGAAGGTGGACATGAAGCTGGAGGTCTATGCCTAGACCATTTTCAACCTTTTTGGGGGTCAAATAATGTACCCAGAACTTAATTTAGACTCTGTCCTGCAATTGAAATGTGCAGAGTTCCTCAAAAACTGACCTAGTTCCTTGGTAGAGTAACGAAGGATGCCATTCTGATGCAATCCAATCTACAAGTGGTGTTGGGATTCGGTAGTTGTTTTTTGCTGGGTCCAAACTATTCATATCTATACAATTTCTTTATGATTAAATAATTTACTCAAGCAAAAAATTGTTTTCACAAGCAAAGTTCTTGAAAATAATTAGTTTTGCTCTCAAATTTCACCAGATTGATGCATTTAACTTAAAAAAAATACACAATTTCCATTGTGTACCCCCCCCCCCCCCCCAGAGGGTCCGAGGTCCACCCACCATAGTCACAAAAAATCCTGTGGGAATCACTGCTACACGTTCATCCATAGACAGACAAACACTGATAGTAAGGGTGCTTGGCAACGCACACACTCACAAACAAAAGTACGCGCATGGGTCCAACACAACAAAGTACCTTTGGTCCTGGCACCCATGGGGTACCCTGGGGCATCGTCCCGGCCAAAAAAAAAGTTCCACCCCAGGCAAGCATGATGAACTGGCCTTGAGGTGCTACCTTTTCCGCACGCAGATCACACAGAATCTAAACCGCCACGCACCACTTCCGAAAATGTGTACCATGTGAGCAATGTGTGTGTGAGTGTGAATAAGTGAATAATAAATAATAAAATAATAAATAATAAAATAAGTGTGAATAAAGGTAATAATTTAAAAAACTGATGTATGGTCTTCCCTTCCAGACACTGGGTGTATTTACATTAACGGGGAGGGAAAAGTAATTACTTGAGAATAAATAGAAGGGGGCTTCAAGAAATAAATTAATCCAATAACGACACCTCAATTACAACTATCAATATAAACAAGCGGGACCATTCAGCCAGGCTATATACAGGCATCTTTATTGATTATAATTAACTTTTCAAATCCTTTTTTTTAATTACCTCTCCAATAATTTGTTACTTAAATCTTAATGGCCAGTTGCTAATAATGTCTGTATCTATAACCTCAGACCCCTGCCGATTGCACCAGGGGACCCCAAACGTGGTCCCCTGTTCCCAGGAGTCAAGCTTCCGCGGCAAAGATCCATCACTCGAATGAGATTGTCCCATTAAAAAACGCCTTAATGGGCCTAATCGCCGAGGCGGGAGATGACGAGTGAATCAATTATCAGGTCTGTGCGAGATTAGACGTTGACTTCGCGAGTGACATTTCATTTCCTGTTACTTTAAAGATGATTGACAGGGCAATTGTCTGTGTACTAGTTGTTACCGTGTACCAACATTTTGGATATCCGGTGTCCCCGGGACACGATGGTTTGGCTTGCTTTTAAAATGACAGAAACAAGTGAATCGACAACACCTATTTTTAGATGCAGAAGGTTTTGTCAAAAGGTGTCATAAAAAGGGGTCATTTGGTGTACAGGGTGAGAACAGGACAATGATGGGTGGCGTTTATTCATACATTTGGGTTGGCCCTGTGTTAGCACTCTGAAAAATGGCCTGTCAAGTTTTTTGTTAACCTGGCCGCTTTGTTAACGCTGGGACCATTAACTTGGCTCTCTGTCTCATTAAAAAGCCCATCACAGGTCTTTATTGGAAGAGCCATGGCTCTGAAACCACTCACCGAGTAGGGCCCGACAAAGACAAAGGCTCTGATGCTTTAGCTGGTGATGACACTAATGCTACAGCCATCTAATGCGAGATTTCAAACAGGTGTATTTATATTTCATGTTGTTTTTATTACATTATCTTATTTAATCACTAGCAGCACAGGCTGTTTATCTTGATATATATATATGAAGATGATAAACACACACATATATATATATATATATATATATATATATATATATATATATATATATATATATATATATATATATATGTTTATTCATGGACCCATCAGGCCTCAGGACAACAATGTCCTTTTTGCTTGCATTATACCAGCGGTAATGTTTTGTTGTGAGCAGGGGGAAGAAAAATAACATATGAGGGCAGAGATGCAGAAGACTTCTACCTTAAAGCTAAACGTCAGGTGAGAGAACGAAGGCATACTGTTCTAAAAGCATGCACAACCTTATTCGCTTCCCCATCATACATAAACCTCCTCGCTGCTGAGCATAAACGTCTATTTTTTAGTTGTGTTTTGGTAGCCATTTTTGTCTATTTCTGTGTTGTTGTTGAAGCATACACCGCTAAAACAACCGCGGAGGAGGAAGATTACGCTGAACACAAGAGGGGCTGATTCACGGCCGTCAATTAACCAAGATAGAAAGGGTAATTAGGTAAGGAGGATCATTTAGTTGATTCCACGAGCGTAGGTAAGCAATCTTTGTAGGCCGGATAGAGATAGGCCTATACCGTTTTCCATCTCTCATGGCTGTTGGTCCAGATAAACCCAAACCGAAAAGATTAGATCAAAAGAGAAATAGATGTAGGGCAGAAAATTAAAAAGGGTAGGCTAGGGGAGACACATTTGATTAAATATTTACATATTAATAGCACCTATACAGCAACTATATCGATTTAAATAAGTGCTGTTTCTCTACTACTTATATTAAAAAACAGAAAATACATTTTTCCACTTGTTGAGGTAATTCCCCCCATCTTATTATGGTTCTACGTCCTACGGCCTTGGGGTTTTACACTGGTGCTTGCATTTATCGTTCAGAAGTATAAATTAAGCCTTGTGGTTATTTGGATACCAGTTATTTGGTCAGGGCTGAATCCACTTTGGGGACCACACAAAATGGACTGGCGATTAGTGGATGGGCTGTGTTTCCAGTTCAGTGTTTGTTGTTCCCTTGCATGCTTGAGTGTTTCATTCAACAGAAGCCTCTACTACTATTAAGCATTAAGCATTTAGCTGATGCTTTTATACCGGGTTTTTTTTTAGATACAAACAGGCTGTGCCCATTCTATCCTGCCTAGTCCTACTGTCATAGTACAGCCATTGTGTCACGGTCAAAGCCGCTCAGCTGTTGCGTGAGCTAACACAACGTGGGTAACACACAGTTGAAGGCAATGAGGCAAACATGGACCCAAGCGCCCCGGGGCTTATTAGTTTAACAAGGCTCTGTTCTCTTGTACTGATCTCATTTTCTGTGCAGGTGAGCTGCCCTTTTGTTTTCATAGGTCAACCCACTCCCAGAGTTGACCGCTGGCCTTTTCCCCGACGTCCTGCGTCATCAGCCTGCGGTACTGTAAAGGGGCAGCAGCGAGGGTGCAACGCGAGAGCGCCGTCGCGGTTCACGTGCGCCCACGTCCGCGCAGGGATTACGATGGCTGTGCGAGATGTCAACAGGAGTTAATGAATAGCCCTCTCGCACCAAATGGCGGTAATCCTGCCAACGGGAACGTGCTCCTCCCTCCTCCCCCAGTCAACGGCCCGATACGAGCCGGCACAATCCAGGGAGAAAGACCACCACCAGCGGCCGCCTCTAAACCCGCACAGGGGTGTTTTACGCTCCACCTCCTAAAGCCTGCTAACATTATTTTCTTTAATTTTGCTGCACTCTGATGAAACAGCGAACGGCCATTATTGGAGGGATTTGTCGGTCGCGCTTGGAATGAAGTAATCTGCCCCGTGGTTCTGCAAACCAAGCTGTGTTCTCTTCTTTTCTACTTCTTCCTTATTTTTCCGTGTGTGTTGTGGATTTCCTTTTGTGGCCTTGTCTCTTCTTCCTGGTAATTCTTGTTTTTGTTTAAAGTTGTTCTTCTTCTTTCTTCTTTCTATTTGTCTTTCACTCTTACTCTGTCTTTCTTTATCTTCAGCTAAATCTACTGTTTTGCCTTTTCCATGCTCCCGCTTACCAGCGGTTAATGTCTTCCTACTCCTCGAAGGTGTGAACCTTCAGTACCTCCATCACTAATTGGAGGCAGGTCAGCGACAGAGTAATGCCTCTTTGGAAACCTTTATGAAAAAGCTTTTCCCCTGAAAAGCTAAATCAAAATAAGATGAAAAGGGACCTTTACAGGGACATATAGGCAATCCATTATGGCTAAACTTGTCACGGTTAAACATTTGAGTCACATTCAAGTCAAAGACGACTTGAATGCTTCAAAAATATTTCAAGATGGATCAGGATCGGCTCTTGGTATTATAAGAACGAGACATGACCCCACCGCAGCACAGATCGTCAAATTGACATGTATCTACTTCACATTGGCATTATTGATTGGAGGCCTTTCTCTTTTACCTACAGCTGTCGTTTTCGTCAATGAAACGGTCATTACTAGTCACTTATGTTCAGAACTCCCAATCAATGGTGGTCATTGACATGCCCTATCGGTCTTCACTAGCACAGTGAAAAACACATTTAGTCTGTGTTTAAAGTGAATCAAAGGGTCACATGTCCATCAGGACGGAGACCTAGATTGGTTGCTTCCAAATGGGGAAATAATGCTTGTTCTGTATTTAATATAAGAGGTGATATGATAACACAATGTTAACTTATCGAATTCAATCTTTGGCAAAAGCAAACAGCCTACATTTACAGTAAATAAATAGTAGAATGTTTTAACAGAATTAATATTAGTTAAGGGTTTAATGTGCATATTTAACACATTGGGCCCTATCTTAAAGTCAGTGGCGCGTTGTTCAGACGCTGTTTTAAGGGCAAACAGATTGTTGAGAGTGGATTTTCCTTCACTCCCTGAAAAGCAGGTGTCAGTACAGGAATGAAGCAACAAAGCTTTGTTTTCATTTTCCATACTAACATCTACCTGCTTTTCAGTGAGTGAAGGAAAATCCGCTCTCAACAATCTATTTGTTACTTCCGTCCTGGCCACTTGGGACCGGTAACACATGCATAATGTTGCTTGTGCCCCTCGCGCATACACTTTGCTCCTCTTATCTACCTAGCCATACATTCTTGGTAAATTATTTGGGAAAGAACAGCTGATACAGCAGTAATAAGTTGTACTTTTAAATCAATGCATCTGCAAACACCGTACAGCAAACACATATTTTCTTGACACAGACATCGTGGTAATGCCCATAACTTTTAGGAGTATTTGATCATGAGAAAACATTATTTTACCGCAAGTGAGTGTTAAAAAGAATGAATGAATGCGGGCGCACGTGTGTGCGTCCATCTGTTTAAACACACACAAACTAAAAACGTAACGCATAATACAGTCCATGGCAATGTATATTAACGGGGGGACACATGCATATTGGGAACACAAGTCGATAACGGTAATGCATACAATACTGATAAGAAACAATGTTTATAATGTTGTGTATATCATTAAATATCATTAAATAGAACCACATTAAATAGGATTCAGTATTTGAAGTTGTGGAAGAAAACCTTATTCCATGTGTGACTTAGGCCATATTATTTGGCCATAATCTGAGCCATTTGAAGTTTGAAATTCATGTGCATCTGTCTCATCAGAGACTGCAGACGCGCTGTCAAAATATCAACTCGTCAGATTCAAATGCGCTCATGGCTCTTAAAGGGGATGGGAGCTGGCACTCTCATTGGTTTATTGCACGTTACGCCCAAACCACACCTAGACCAACCCTTTTTAGATATGCGCCAGGCGCAAGAGTCATTTTTCGCGCCGGTACACTTGTGACATCGCCGTAGAACCGCCTACAAAGCTACTTGCGCTTGACGCTTCTCACTTGCGTTTCAGACCGTTAAAATAGGGCCCATTAAGTGTATTCTACACTAATTCTAGCATAAAATTTTACTTAAGGAATATGGCACAAATTGTCTTTGTTTCTATCAATAAAGTCCATCTGATTTATTATTCTAACAATAATAATGAAACATTAAGAAAAAAAATCTTGACTGTTGGTGTGACAAATATGCAATACTTGTTCTGCAGGTAATCAATGATTTATCAATAATATTATAATGAATTACCAGGCAGGTCCACACATTGCCATGTTCCTACAGAATAATGCATTCTGTTATGACCTTGTTCTGCGCTCTGACATTTGTGTTTAATGTGTGACTACCGCATACCGCTGCGTACATTAACCCTGTGGATCCCCTCTGTTGTTGCTGTTGGAATGGCAAACGCCAGATGCTGAAATGAATAGTCTTTTAAACGATGCTCAGGAAAATCATTATTTTGTAAAAATGATTCCCATAACAATTATTGTACTATTACTGTAGAACAAATTTGCGAAAGTAGTCCAAAAATACACCCACACACACAAACACGCACGCACACACGCACACACACACACACACACACACACACACACACCACACACACACACACACGCACACACAGCACACACACGCACACACGCACACACACACACCGCACGACACACACACACGCACACACACGCACACACACACACCACACACCAGCACATAAACACACCAGCACATAAACACACACACACGAGTAAACACTAATTTCTAACAGACCTCCGGCGTGCTTTGCAAAGATACACCTGTACCCCGTGTTAATCTCACTTCTACCGCGCCCCCTGCAACCCCCCCAGCAACTCTGCAGCATCAAACACAGCTTCATCTCCCCACCTTCTCTCCTTCCCTTCCGTTACCTCTGCGGGAAAACCTTCAGGGCCTCGGCAGCCCAACTCAGGCAGGGCCGGCCCATGCTGAGAAATGGGACACCTTTATCTGACAGCGCGGAACGGCAAAAAAAAAAAAAAAAATAGGCGATACTTCCATAACACGAGGAGGGAGGATTGCAGCAAGTCCTTAGCAGGGGCTCCTCCTGGGGTTAGGCGTTGAGATCCAGGAAGGCCGGGCACCCATGGGCTCCATCCCGTCAAGACAAGGGGCCCCCCTCAGAGGGCTGCGCTCTGACACCTCAGGTCCACAGCTCTGGAAGTACAGCGCTCATTCTGCTTCCTCAATTCCAAATAAGTGGGTGTGTTTCAGTGTATGTGTGTTTGTGTGTGTGTGTGTGTGTGTGTGTGTGTGTGTGTGTGTGTGTGTGTGTGTGTGTGTGTGTGTGTGTGTGTGTGTGTGTGTGTGTGTGTGTGTGTGTGTGTGTGTGTGTGTGTGTGTGTGCGTGCGTGTGTGTGCATGTGTACATGCGTGTGTGTCTGTGCATGTGTTCGTGTGTGTGTGCGTGCGTGCGTGTGTGTGTTCATGTGTGTGTGCGTGCGTACGTACATGCGTGCGTGGTGTGCAGCCCACGCGTAGGTAGGAGAGGTGCAATGAATCACATTTAAAAGAAAGCGAAGAAAACCTTTGCATATTGACTCACAACTTTGCATATTGACTCACAAAATTTCTGGCCATCTCCTAAAAGAGGTCTGTAATACAAAACTAGCAGTGTCACGCTGACCTTAGCTACCCATACTATCTATAGGTTCAAACAGGGCCTAAAATATCCAACTTCGATGTGACCCTTTGCTCAATAGCATTCACAATGTAATTCCGAATACAATTGAGTTGTATGTTGAAATCAATTTCAATTTGAGACAGCATGAGAGATGAATTGCGCACCACCGGCGTCACCATTGACACTTTGATAAAATCGGTTCTTTAAAAAAGGGAAATTGTAAAAAAAAAGGATATTTACGGAACCGCGACACGAAGGGCAAACACACTTTGAACCCAGCTAGGAGGCTTGTTTTAGCCGATGTCTGGGATCCGAATAAATACAAGACAATAATACCGACCTCATGTTCCTCTGGCATTGAGGGTACTAAAA
>OLKM01000220.1:279163-295509 GCA_900291075.1 Melanogrammus aeglefinus
TGTTTCCGCCGGAAAAAACACAGCTTCCCTCATCAGACCTCCCCCTTACAGCCCTCACATCACAGCCCTAACCCCGCGTGCCACCACCACTACCACTGATGGTGAGCCAGCATCAGTATTGGCTCATTGTTTACTATGATTATTTATCCCACGTGAATGCCGAGCCATGTCGTGGGTGGAGTTCCTCTTCGTTTTCCTTTCCTCGTGCGGTAGAGTGGTGCCTTTGGGAGGATAAAGTGCATGGTGAGACTGAAGACAGGTTGTGGTGGCTGACCCTCTCTGGAAGGGCCCTTTGATGTGCTCATGTTGCACAACCGCCTTGGGTTCAATGTTAACACAAGCACTGACATGGCCGGAGTTCCTGTTTCTCTCTTGGCACTTTAACGTACGGATGCACATCCTGGTTTGATCTGCTTTACCTCGACCCTTTAAGAAAGTACATGGTACGATTCATGAATACAATTCTCTGCTGCCTAATTTAGAGCTTCAGAAAATGTATTATATTTATGGGTCTGAGAATGACCAAATATGTTTTTTGTATTGAGTTTTTCATTTTAAATTATTGAGAAATGGGTGCAAGCCTACCTTGCTTTGGAGCTCTTTGTTTCAACTAGTTTGATGAATAATTACAAGCTTCTGTGAAACCTAATGTGTCTGAATTTGATCCGACATTGTTGTGAGTTGGTATATGGTTGTCACGTATTTTCGAGAAAAAGTTGAACATAAAGATGATTGAAGTACTCTAAAACATGGTGAAAATTCTTCTAGTTGTGAGCCATAGAAAATAATGACAAAAACCTTAGCAGTCTTTGCCAAGGTACCAAGGTAGGAAAACCCATATTTTCTTCTGATTAAACCCTTCACAACCTGTCACGGTTAACGGTTAAGATCCACATGCTATGTTTGTCTCACCTCTTTTCTACCTCTGGGTACCATGCCAGGTATCACAGGGACTGAGGAGCTGCACAGTTGCACAGTTCCTTCCCTGTAGCTGATGGTGCACCCGTAGCTCACTATACTCCAGTAGGGGCGTGTGTGAATGTATCAGTGTGGAGGCACCTCTAGGAGATATAATGAGTGTGACTAGCATCACAGAGGAGGACTAATGGATCGGGGCTTACAGGCTAGGCCCTAGCCTGTAAGCCCCAGCATGTAGCCCTAGCCGCTAAGGCTACATGTTGGGGCTTACAGGCTAGGCCCTAGCCTGTAAGCCCCAGCATGTAGCCCTAGCCGCTAAGGCTACATGTTGGGGCTTACAGGCTAGGGCCTAGCCTGTAAGCCCCAGCATGTAGCCCTAGCCGTTAGCATGTAAGACCAAGCCCTTACAGGCTTGGTCTTACATGCTGGGGGCTTACAGGCCGGGGCTAACAGAATGGGCCAACCGAATCTCACAGAGCCGATGTTGCTCAACAACAGAGCACTCCATTCTGATGCTTCAGAGTGGGGGCCACGGTATTGCACACGTACGCCTATACACCTATACACAAAATGAAAAAAAACATGCACCCACACACGCACAAACACATTTAAGATGGCCGCCCCATGTGGGGGCGTATATCTTTACCAAGCCCCTTGGTGAGCAGTGAGATGGAACCTCATCAGAAGCCTTCCCTAGGTGAGGAGGAATAGGCCTTTCCGCTCAGGCTGATGCTACCTGGCACCACCATGGCACATTTCCCGCTCCCGCTCCTCTCATTCCTGGCAGTAATTACAGTAGGAACCACAGGGATAGGGCGTTCCCCAACCAAACACTTATAATATAACGATCGCAAAGGCTTCAACCTACAGTACATCCATCTTCATCTCTCTCTCCCTTTTCCCTTTTCCCCTCTCCCCTCTATCAACTCGTCCTTCTTCTCCCACTCAGTGCTGCTCTTTGCTTTAATCTCTCTCTCTCTCTCTCTCTCTCTCTCTCTCTCTCTCTCTCTCTCTCTCTCTCTCTCTCTCTCTCTCTCTCTCTCTCTCTCTCTCTCTCTCTCTCTCTCTCTCTCTCTCTCTCTCTCTCTATGTATTCTCTTTATCTCCCCCCCCCCACTCACCTCCTCTCACTATGTTTTTTTTGTAAAATTGTCTTCAGTTGATTGTTTCGGGGGGCGGGGGGGGGGGGGGGGTGGTTGTTTTGTACTCTATCTACCTCATCCTTTGTTTCCGCCCACTGTTTTCGTCCCTACCTATCTTCACCCACAGCAGCTTCTGTTTTGGTGGGAGACTGTTATTTTCTCTGCTTACAATCCAATTGTAAGTGTGACATTATCAGACCTTGTTAAGATCAGGGCACTTGTGATGCAGATTTATTCAAATCTCCGCATTCAGAATGTGGTAATGATGTGGATTTAATTTAAAACTTGTTTGGTTCATTCTGGCTGAGGAATTATACCATTTCACCCTTGATCACACAAAAAGGGACGCGATTGAGATCACCAGATTGTTTAATATGTGTTTGTTGTTGAGCGGTACTCAAATCGGCTAATCTTTTGTCAGCCAGATAAGGCCATCTCCTGTGGCGTACCGTCACCATGGGCCGCTGCAACCAAAAGCTATTTGTTTTACTCTTAGATTAAAAGCCTTGATTATTGACCCTGATTAGCAAAGCAGCTTGCCTAATACAAAATGATCCTCAGGCACACTAGCGTTTACCGTGTAAAGTTTCCCATTCATTTGCACCACCTTACTATATTATCCATTGACTTAACTTATTGTTCATTGGCTTAACTATCAGTATACTATGTATCCATATATATACCGGATGTGTACTTGTACACTCAACCTTCATTCTGTTTTTACCTTGATTACTAAATACCTCAAAGTAGTAGTAGCCACCTTTGAAGTTGGACCTACGGGCTTCCTGCTTGTAAACTAACAGAACTTTAACCTTGAGTTCATGATAGCGAATAATGAAACATATGTAAGCCAGACATGCACATTTTTCCGGGGGGGTCAATTGGGTGGTACAAGATGCAGGCGTCTCATGAGGCAGGAATCGGAAGGCCTCGTCTAGCTGGTTTGGATGTTTGTATTTACGGAAGAATAGTTCTTCTGACCACGTAGGACCATGCAGGCGGTCATATCAGTACCGTGTACACAGGGTATTCCCGGTTAGACGTGAAAGGCAGACGAAGCAGACTCAACCACACGCTTGGCTGTAATCAGATGATCCTAATGCATTTACAGAGGCTTAGATCTGCCGTCACCGCTGCAGCGTTCCACTAATTGGTAATGATGCAGATATGAGTGGAGATACACGCTGTAATGAGCTCTTTCATTGGGATAATGGCGTGTCACCACTGGTAACGTAACCATTCACTGATTACAACCGGAACAGAGTGTATTCTCCTCGTTGCACACCAACCGACGTCTGACACACATTCGATGAGCAAATAATAAAATAATTTAAAAACGGCAAGAAGAAGAGAGGATAAAAATATATATCTCTGGCAATCTCTGGTGCAAGAATTTCCTTTGGGATTAATAACATCTTATCTTATCTCAATGTAATCGGTGCATACTTTTAATAATATCAAATTGTATGTTTTTTTTTGTATTTTTCTTATTGAATTTTCGCTTTGGAGCATGACGGTACAATGTTACACACGCAAAGACATTTGTTATTACGATACAAATAAAGTCTTTGCCATAAAAAAATAATACAATTAATGATTTTTTTTTTTTAAATACTACATATCTGCAAAAACAAGAGAAAAGAAGAGCAGCTCCAGGGGCACATTCATATTGGAGTGACTAGAATGGTTAGCCATGCAACCACCAAAAGTGTCAGCACATTCCATCATCCTTGTTCACCTCACAGGTTCATCAGTCAGTGAGATATATGTCCAGAAACAATCCTGCTGGTGCTTTATCCTTGTTTATAGTATTCAGCTTATTAAGCAGATGTTCACGTGAGGCTGTTTTTATCATGGGGTTAGTCCATTCTTTAAATCCTGGAGCTGTAGGTGTTTTCCAGTGTCTATAGAATTGTCCTTGCAGCCACTGTAATGCCAACCATGATGACAGAAAACTCTTTACTTGACATGTTATGTCGTTGACTTCTGTAGCCTAACAGGCACAGTCTTGGAGAGACTGGTAGTTTTTTTCGGGCCCATTTGCCAAGGCACTCCAAAACAAATCTCCAAAAGGGCTGAATAGATGGGCATTGCCAAATACAGTGTATTAAAGTGCCTGCTTTTTTCTGACATATCCAACATAAATTGTTATTGTTAATATTGTTAATTTCCCTTTTGCTTCCCTTATCTACTTTCCATTGTCAGATATGATTTTCCACCATGTACTGTCCTCCATTTTGCATCCTAAATCTCTCTCCCATATAACCTTTAGACAGTCATAGCTAAGGAATTGGTTGGTTTTCCTATAAAATATAGAAGCTTGTTTGCACTCCCCAGGTCGTTTGAAGTAATCCAGGATGTGGTTCCCATCTCTGTACTGATACTTGGAGGTAATACAGCTCCTGATTTGGAGGTATTTCCAAAAATGGTATTTTCCCTTGAGCTTATATTTTCTCACCAAGTCTGAGTATGACATAAACATCATCTTCAAATAGATCAGCAATGTGACATATACCACTACTATGCTCAAATTGTATGTTTTATATTCTATCCATTGAACAAAGCTCACGTACATGTATTGTAATTGAGTTGATATTCTTCACCTATCAAACAAAGGGGTTCAACCTATCAACAAAAAGTCGAACCCCATTTTAGGCTCTTATCCCATCACTTGAGTGGTTGAACAGTAAGACCAGACGAGTACGTTGATGGAGGCTGTAGCAAAAGACTACCATTCAAGCATTTCCAGAAGGAGCATGTCTTCCAGTCACAAAGGCTGAATCAGCCCCAAGCTAAGACATGATAAGTGAGCTTGTCCGCTCACCGTGCCTAAAATAAAAGTCGTCTCAGGCCCCGAGGCGCTCGCTGCTTTACTTAAAGAGAGTTGATTGTCACTGGGCTGCTATCTGGACATCACTTTTTTCACTACAACTCAAATAGTACTAACCGCAGCGTCTCCATCCCCTAATCCATCACTGTCTCTTCACAGTACTCTCTCTCCAACTGTTACTCTCTCGCTTTCTGTTTCTCTCTCTTCCTCTCAATCTCTCTGCATGTCTCTGTCTGCCTCTCTTAATGTCTTTCTCTGTACCTGCAGGTAACCCCTATCGAGGAGATTCTGTTGTCATCAGCGCAATGGTAAATCCTCTTTGGCATCCTCCAAATAATATAATGTAACCGAAAAATCTGTTGCAATCAGGAGCAGTTAGGGTTAAGTTAAGTTATCACAGATAATACAAACAAACTGTGGGCACAATTGTGGGCACACTTTACATGTACAAGGAAGTTGGATTTAGGTAAGTACTTTCATACACACAAAATGACGACATAATGTAATATTTACAGATTATGTGACTTGCCTGATGAGGCTCGTCTTTTAATGAGGTGTTTAGGACCCAACGCCATATGTTGAGGAGTTTAACACGTTCCTCAAACCCAAGCGCCCGTCATCCCAGTATGTGGGACCCTCAAAGCTGGTCCTAGCTTTTCACCATGTCACCCGCTTTCAGTCAAGGGGTGGTCGGAAGCTCACACACTGACTAGAGTCTAGCCAGAGTCCAGTTAGATGGATCAGGAATCTCCTGCTGTACACAGAGCCCCACATCAGATGGGATGACAACCCTGGCATTCCTCCATTCGCTAAAAATAACGTTATTTTGCGCAAAACATTGTTCACTGATTATTTTTGGGGTATAATAATACCTAATTGATCCGATTTTTATTTCAGGCAGTTGTACCTCATTAAATGTCCTTAGTCCGCTCTGTAAATGTTGTGGATGTTCTGCAGGGTGAAGGGATTCAAACAGGTGTCTCTAGCTCTGGATGTGGGGGATTGTACCATGCATGTAGTGGGGACTGGAAGATGGTTCCTTCGTCTTGCAACCTAATAAGGAAAATAGGAATGATTTACAACAAACTAGTCAGGATTCAACAGCAATGTGTGTTGCTGTCAAACTTGTATTTCAATATAAAATGGTTTTGGAATAGATAGATAATACAAAACAGTCCCTTTTTACGTAAAGACAAATGACATAACTACAAACGACGGCAGATCAGTCTCAAGCCAAACAGAGTAAATACCTTATATTACTATGTGTCACAGTGCATTCTGTTAAAGGGTAAGCTAAGGCTCTGTTGTCTGATTATAGATCACACCTTAACTGCACACCATCAGCACTATAACACAATGACATATCGGAATAATTAGGCAACAGGAAATACTGCTATCACTCCCAGGCCACAGGCTCCGGAGTTTACTTTGGTGGAGACTTAGTCTAGAAATCTCTCCTACCTCTGGCCATGGCTGAGAGTTTCCTTTTAGCAGCGCTGTGAAGAAGGACCATTACAAGGCTTCCTCTGTGGCGGGGGGGGGGGGGGGGGGGGGAAATATATTTGCAAAACAAATCAATAGTGCATTAAGGCCTCGCGGCGCCATCCTAAAGAAGAGTGATGCTCAGAGTCAGTAAGCATACCAGCCACAGCCCACTGCGTCAATACACAAACGCACACTCACAAGCATGGATGTTTCCCCGCACACACTCGCAGATGGACACACACACACACACACACACACACACACACACACACACACACACACACACACACACACACACACACACACACACACACACACACACACACACACACACACATACCTCAAAATAAAGAAGAGGAGCCTGCTCTTAAAGCAAATCTAAGGGTTTGTGTGTGTGTGTGTGTGTGTGTGTGTGTGTGTGTGTGTGTGTGTGTGTGTGTGTGTGTGTGTGTGTGTGTGTGTGTGTGTGTGTGTGTGTGTGTGTGTGTGTCTGTGTGTCTGTGTGTCTGTGTGTGTCTGTGTGTGGGTGTGTGTGTGTGTGTGTGTGTGTAGGACATAAAAGAGAGATAGACAGGGTGTGTTGTGTTGCGTTCTGAAGGCAAGAAGAGGTAAGGATAATGACTATAAACTACCTGTATCTCCGCCAGGACCGTGTCTCCGCCAGGAAAACAAACAATCTGTCTTTTAACATTTATTTATTCCATAAAAGTGGTTAGGAAAGGTTCTGCCCGGCTTTGCCTTTATACAAATGCGAGCACAAAGTAAATATTTAACCAAACTAATTGGGCCCTCCGCTACGGCAATAAAGACAAAACAGCCTGCCTCATCTGAAAGATGACACTACAAGATGCTCTACATTACACAACAACCCCCAAAAACCGGTCCCACAGAGTAAAACTCATTTGGATCAGGGCCCGCCTGTCTCCTGCAGCAGACAGAGCACATGATGGAGCGTGGGTGGGGCCCGCCCCCCCTTACTGTAAAGGGGTCCCGCCATCAACTCCCCGGACAGCCCTTCTCCACCCACCGCGAAACAGCCCCAGAGGGCCCTGGCAACCATCAAAGTTACTGATCTTGAAAACCATCCCATAATTCTTAATGGGGGTCACACCTCAACAGTGTAGATACACACACCGCTGTACGGGCGCACGGCAAAGTAATAGCGATGTTGCAATATAAAAACAATGTGATGACCTTTTCTAAAATGGTTTATAGTCTCCGGTAGACTTTATACTCAGGACTTATGTGAGGGTGTTACAGCACATGTGTGTGTACATATATAGTATTTATTTAGTTAGTTACCGCAGGCTGGTACTGCTGAGACGGTTGGAGGAATGTCTGGTAATTGGTAAAGTGTGTCTCCCCTGGAGCAAAGCACGCTCTATCGGAGTGTAGTTTTATGTTACCTGTCTGGCTCCTACCTCCCCTCGCCATGCCACTACCACTGCCCTGGGTCAATAAGTACAATTTCATTACCCTTGGAGATACATTAGGGTGTTTGCTGAGTCCTGCGCTCTGTTCATGTCTGTAACGTCGTGGCACTAAACCCGGCATCTACCGGGAGCCCCCTCCAATCACAGTGTATTTGTTTCGGCACACCACTTCCACCTGGGGTCAATTTTGTCCTCCATTAAAGCCAGATAATCCATGGCCACTGACATCCCCCCCGTCCCCCCGTCCCCCCGTCCCCCGCCGTCCCACTCTACAGAAAAGTGCTCCACACTTATGGAATTGCCTTTTTCCCCTCTTTGTCCATTGTGGGTTTCTCTCTGTTGGAATATCCCTGATGAAATAAAACAGATTATTCCAGAGGAATTGTTCCCTGCCCCCCCCCTCTCTCTTTATCTTTCCTCTCTTTCTTCCGTGCGCTCTCCTCCCTCCTCTCCCTCCCTCCCTCCCTCTCCTCCCTCCCTCTCTCCCTCTCTCCTCTCTCTCTCTCTCTCTCCCTCCCTCCCTCCCTCTCTCCCCTCCCTCCTCCTCTCTCTCTCTCTCTCTCTCTCTCTCTCTCTCTCTCTCTCTCTCTCTCTCTCTCTCTCTCTCTCTCTCTCTCTCTCTCTCTCTCTCTCTCTCTCTCTGTATTCTTATGTCCATCTCTAGGGCTTGCTGCCTCATCTGTGATCTGCGGCATGAAACTAACAATTAATTGGTGGGGGTTCACTGCTTTTGGAGGTACTTTGAGAAATTAAAACGATCGATCTCTCTGTTGGAATATCCCTGATGAAATAAAACAGATTATTCCAGAGATATTGTTTCCTGCCCCCCCCCTCCCTCTCTCTTTATCTTTCCTCTCTTTCTTCTGCTCTCCCTCTCTCTCTATGCTAGATAGATCACTTTTCCCTTCCTTTCCTTTGTTTGTCTTTGCGGTCTCTCACTCTCTCTCTCTCTCTCTCTCTCTCTCTCTCTCTCCCTCTCTCTCTCTCTCTCTCTCTTGCTCTCTCTCTCTCTCTCTCTCTCTCTCTCTCTCTCTCTCTCTCTCTCTCTCTCTCTCTCTCTCTCTCTCTCTCTCTCTCTCTCTCTCTCTCTCTCTCTCTCTCTCTCTCTCTCTCTCTCTCTCTCTCTCTCTCTCTCTCTCTCTCTCTCTCTCTCTCTCTCTCCTCTCTCTCTCTCTCTCTCTCTCTTCTCTCTCACTCTCTTCTCTCTCTCTCGTCTCAATCTCCTCTTGCTCTCTGCTCTCTCTCTCTCTCTCTCTCTCTCTCTCTCTCTCTCTCTCTCTCTCTCTCTCTCTCTCTCTCTCTCTCTCTCTCTCTCTCTCTCTCTCTCTCTCTCTCTCTCTCTCTCTCTCATTTCCCCCCTAACCCTTACTCGGTCAGATTATGGAGGACCGTTTTGTTGTGGTTGCCTTATGTTGTTCCTTGGGACACCCTGTGTTCCTCTCACCTCGCTCTCTGGAAGCAGCCTGTCTCTTTTCTCGCCTGCCTCTTACGCATGGTTGTACCCGGAGTCATCTACTGCTGGGATAGGAGTTTAAGAGGTTTCATTCACCTTTCCCTTCGGTTAAATACATGTGTTTTTATGCAAATTCAATTAATTGGGGAATCATTTGTTGCACCTCAGCTCAGTGGATATAAAGTGGTGCATGGAAATGATTTGCTTTTGAGAGGAAGCCTTTTAGCACATGGTGAGGGAGGTCATTACAAGATGGAGAAAAAAGACACTTAAGACCAAATTACCACTTTGGTTTTAGAACAGTTAACGTCTTGCTCAGGGACAAAATGCGTTTATACATTTTTTTGGCCAAAGCTATATGCAATTCTCCAAATCATTCTCCAACCTTCTTCCAATACGTCAAACAAAAAGTGTCCTTGAATGAAATAGCGTTAGACGCACCCCCGGTAGATTGTGTAAGAGTGATCTGATTGCAGCGACACACTCTGACTTCCATTAACCTTGTCTAAGAAGGAAAACCCTACTAGAACTCCCTGATTAAATATTTACTGCGGATATTTACTCTGAAGGGGTACCAGGCTTCAAGCAGGAGAGAAGGAGTGAGGGAGAACAGATGGAAATAAATGTTTGAGAGTGAGAGAAAGAGAGATATCAAGTTATAGAGCGAGAGATGGAGAGTGAGCAGGAGTGAGAGGGATCCTTTAAAAGAAATGGCCCCACTGGTGGTTATCCTCTCATGTGTACTTGTGAATAATGCAGGAAGTGAATGAATAAATGAATAAACACAGCTCCATTACTCTGCTTTCCATGATAGCCGAGTGGGGTCAGGGAAAATATGACCAGGAGAGGGAGAGACACAGCCAGATAGCATGAAGCTAACAGGCACGTCGAGCACATTGGTGCAGCGTATATTGGTATTCATTATTTTGGTAAGCCTATACCATCAGGGTACATCAATTACATATTAATTAGCATTAATTAATGCTGTTATAAGAAATAACTAGCAATTACCCAACAGTTAATTAAAGGTATGGTGGTTTGATAATGATGTTCATGTTTACTAATGATGTTTATGCTAACTAAAATAGTGGCGTTCATGTTATCTCCAGTATTATTTATTACATTATTTTGTAGGTTTAGGGTTAACCCTAACCAACTAACCTTAACCATCACCACAATCCTGATCCTAAATAAGGCTTTGTGCCGTTATGGAAAACTGCACGAAGCCTTTGGTTTCTCTGTGTTGGCGGCAGTGCGTCTCTCTGAGCAGGGTATTAAAGCGCTGTCACGCGAGGTGAAATCTTGATGCGATGGCAGTTCTCCAGGCGGAGATAATAGAGTCGGAGCTGAAAGAGGAAAATGAAAAATACTGAGATAAGTATTCCAATTTTGTTATCATCCCTCTAATTAAAATTCGTTTTCCGTTTTTTTGATCTTAAAGATGGATTTTTAGTTTAAATTAGAGTAGGAACAAGGTCATTCTCCACGTCAAAGTCACATTTGAAAAAAAATCTCATTAAAAAGGCATTGTTATTTATGGAGAAGGCACTTACCCAGCGGAGGTGAACTACATGTTTCGTCTGATGGTTGTAACACACACTGGGATAGGGGTGACTATGACACCCATAACTCTACCTAATGTTAAATATAAAAGTTAATAATGTCCTGAAAATATACTAGTACCAAAAAATAGCTAATAACCAATTCTGGATATGCTCAATGGAAAACATTTCATTATTCTTTTTTTACCATCAATTTACATTTTATTATCCTCAACCGCTGTTTATTTGGCACCAGTTACAGTTCTTTACGATTGCATAAACGATACAATCAAAAGTATCACACAATTATCAAACGATTACACTCAAGAAGCAAATCCTTGGACGCGATGTGCACCACTATAAGCACAATGTCAGCCTCACACTTTTTGCAAAAAGGCACACACAGTGATTTACAAAACACTAAACACATACATTAGACACATCGGTATATCCGGATGACACCTCCTTGCAAATCCAAAGCAATTCCACATGCTTGCTAAATTGCAGACACACCAATCAGGTCCAAGCACCATACAAATGCAGCAGGTAAGTGCACCTGCCTTTACTGTAACCAAAATGGATGGAGGCAGAAGAAGAGTGAGGGTGAGGTTGAGGAAGAGGACCAAATTGCTCTCACTCTCTCTCCCTCTCTCTCTCTCTCTCTCTCTCTCTCTCTCTCTCTCTCTCTCTCTCTCTCTCTCTCTCTCTCTCTCTCTCTCTCTCTCTCTCTCTCTCTCTCTCTCTCTCTCTCTCTCTCTCTCTCTCTCTCTCTCTCTCTCTCTCTCTCTCTCTCTCTCTCTCTCTCTCTCTCTCTCTCTCTCTGGCTGACCTTTGGAGGGAGGCAGGAAGGCAAGCTCATGCAAATTTTCTGTTTTACAGTCAGGCACACACACATGTACACAGGTGTGCAAAACACACATATTGTATGGACGCAATCCCTTTGGAAATAGGTGTGTTGTGGGTTAACCCCAGCCATATAAATACCATACACACATTACAGGGCAACCTGGTCTCACAATCCATGGAATCCTGAGGGAAACACGCCTATTTCCGTGATATGGCCACAGATTTTGCCTCAATACAAGTGTGTGCAGGCGTTATTCGATAGCCTGGTAATGTGTATAGGCCTATGCACGGTAGGAATATTCATACTGGTTTAAATAATAAATGCTATAGCATTTCCCATCTTTGCTGAGCAAGAGTTGTGTTCGAAAGTTCAGTGATTGAAACAAATAAAAGCCTGGGCTATTGAAGTTTTACGGTAGGCCAACTCAAAACTCTAAATACAAACCTTAGAGTTAATCATTTTGTCAAAACTATACAAATTCTTCTCAAACTGATTTGTTTCACCAAACAGTAAACACAGCTTTCAAATGAATATCTCTTAGAGAACATAAATTAAACACTGGTGTGATAAATTCAAAACACTACCATCAAAATATAATTTACATATGTTTTTGCTTTATGAGGCCATGTTACATATTCCAATGTATGAAATTGCTTAGAAATAGCTTTCTTTTTTAAAGTTGCAATTAGGTGGTACATATAGTATAAAGACTGTTGCCATATTGTAATACAATACTGTGAATATATCATATAAATATTACAGTGACACAATCGTATTGTCTATACAATAAGCTCCAATGGGCTAAACTCACAATCCCAGCTTCCCAGAGTCAGACCGTACACCTAGTTGATGCTGCAACATTGTTCTGACAATACACCAATGTTACCTATTTTGGTAAATTACAGTACAGTAATCGCCCTGATAAGTAGGAGTGAGGGGGGGTCTTTCGGGGGATGTTATGATGAAATCAGTGCTATTACAAGTACAAAAAGGTAACAAAGCAAATATATTTTTTTTTTACTGTTATACAGTAAAGTGTTCAGCTGAACTGACTGCATAAAAAGCTTTTCGTAGGCCAACAAATATTAAACAGATCTGTGAAACAGATCTACATGTAAATCAGTATGTATCCCACCCCCAATCCTGATCAGGCCAAAGTACCATATCTACAACACAGTAGAGCTCACCAAGTCCTCTTTTATGCTCTGACACATGAATGAAGTGTTTTGCCAGTTGAGTTTGAACAGGTAAGAAGTGAGTTAGACTTATTGGTAATTTGTTGTTTTGAAGGCCAGTGTGATCCAGGTGAACCAAGTGAGCTAAATGATGAGATTTGTGCGTAGAGTTTGGCAAAAAATGTGAAAACACTGGAATTGTGCTTATAGTTCAGCAGTCTGGAGTCTTGTAGTTGATACATGAGCTTCAAGGTTTCAGAATTGTGTGCATAGTTCCATTTTTTGTGTGTTTACAATCAAGAAAAACATACAAATGTCTATATATTTATTTACTATATACAGAGACCACCAGACCTCCTCGAAGCAACGGAAGTGGTCTATTCGAATCAAGATGGGTGGGCGAGAATAGGGATATAGTGCCATACCATCAATATGAATTTCATTCACCGAATTTCCGAGAGGATGGTCAATGGTCAGATACAGATCTCGTTATAACAATCATTTATATCGATGTAACGAGAAAGGATGTCATGATAACGTCAAGAAAATAAAGGCTGCATGGTTATAATAATTTAAATATAATAAACCTATCAAGCGTATAACGAGACAACGAGGCGATCTAGTTGTGGGCCAGCAGACGCTGCATTTTAACCAAATTCATGGTTGCTATGGTGGTTGCTATCAACCACTCGCCATATCTTTCAATTTTCCACAGTTTAGACTTGTAATTAATAAGTTCGTTTTGTAGTCAACGTGACTCATTTTTTTTAATCACTGTTTGGTGCCTAGTTACGTCACTCTGAGCGATGCGCCATATTTGGCTGTCTACATGCACCCCCTTCCTCCCCGTATGGATATGGAGAATTGTTGTTGCCACGTCCCAGTGGTGGTGGTGTCATATCTATGAAAGAAGGCATTCAAATATACTACAATGATCAATTAGGAGGCCGAAGCCCTAAAGGAAGTGATGCAATAGGTAACTTCTGAGGCAAGGTAACAAGTAAGCTATAGACCTGGGGTCTCTTTTATATCAACGGGGGTCTCAAAAGACTTAGGGATTCCAGCCCTACAAGAAATAACTCAACAAGTGCTCCATCTCGATGCACCTCACCCAATATTATTATCTATAATGTGATATTATTTAGACATAGAGCTCTAGGACTGCCGCCGGAGCACCCAGAGTGTTCTAGAATATTAATAGAACACGGCCAAAAGCTGTGTGCGCCTTCGCCATTGCGATACATCCACTGTAAACACGAGCGTATGGTACCGTGACCGCAAGCTGCTCAGGGCCACACCCCCACCCTCCTCCTTGACCCGCTTTTAAAAAACGGCACATTTGTGGAAAGCTCATTGTGGGACTGGCTCATATTGGCTGAAATTCTGCACCAGGGCTGAATTTCTTGAACGTCTTCAAATACTGTGTTAAGATGTGGTTTTGATCAATTTGTGTATGGTCTTGACAAGAGTGTTTCATTTTGCAAAGGGTCTGAGGTGTTCTGCTGATTGTGTGTGTGGTTATGCTAATTGTTTAGTGTTTTGAAAAAACAGGGCCTGTTTTGAAAATCATGCTAAAGCAATTGAGAAAAACTATTAATTAACTCAGTAATCGGCCATCGGCCAACAAGGAAATGCCACCGTCTTCATAAACAGATGATGTCACACTCAAACCGTAGAAAACCTCAGTCCATTTATTGTCTGTGTATGAATCTCGTAAAGGTCTACTGAGATTTACTTTGTGCACAACCTCTTCCCAGAGTGATTCTATGCGTATCAGCTGGCCTGTGATTAGCTCCCTTACCTACAACTCCTCCACACAACAACCGACTGCCAGCTGCTGACTATATAAGTTGATTAAAGCTGTAATTCGATGTCTTGATTCGTTCCCACCCTGCCATCAGTGCCACGCAGTTAAGCTTGTTTGCCGCCGTAGCTGCAGTTTCAGTGTTTGTATTTTGATACTCTATAAGACAGACCTTTTGTTTATGTTTGATTTTACGTTAAATTGCATCAGGTGAGCAGTTGGTGTCACAGTGTAATTTTGGTTGGATCAGTTAAAGTAGCAGTGTGTAGCATTGAGCCCCTCTCAATTAGTAGGCGGTAAACTTTTCCGAACGCTGTTAGATGTTCTGTCCTTTATTGGGTTTGCAAATGGCTGTGTGGCTGGGTGGCTGTGTGATGGGAGCTAGCATATCTCAAATGTGTGGTTGGGCTGAGTGCGAGAGGTTTGGGAGTGAAGTGGTATTACTTTAGTTAACAAAGACAGATGCGGGCTGGCCAGCATATTTTGCGCATAGAATTTAGTATTAGTAGGATGGGTTTTGTTTCTTATAAAATAATGGAGGTCGATCCGCATTAAATATAGGGTTAGTCTAGTAGTCCACACTATATCACTGTTTTTCTCGATTGCTATACACACAAAAAATGGAACTATGCACACAATTCTGAAAACTTGAAGCTCATGTATCAACTGCAAGACTCCAGACTGCTAAACTATAAGCACAAATCTCATTTAGCACAATTTGTTCACCTGGATCACGCTTCAATCATGTGTTAGAGCATAAAAGAGGACTCGGGGAGCTCTACTGTGTTGTAGATATGGTCCTTTGGCCTGATTAGGATTGGAGGTGGGATACATACTGATTTACATGTATATCT
The DNA here is from genome assembly GCA_900291075.1 of Melanogrammus aeglefinus. Lineage (NCBI taxonomy): Eukaryota > Metazoa > Chordata > Actinopteri > Gadiformes > Gadidae > Melanogrammus > Melanogrammus aeglefinus. The sequence continues at coordinate 294,646 of OLKM01000220.1, forward strand.
ATTTCACCTCAATTATATTCTTATTTTTATTTTTTGTTGGCCTACGAAAAGCTTTTTTGGCAGTCAGTTCAGCTGAACATTTTGCTGTATTAAATATAAAAATATTTTGCTTTACCTTTTTGTATTGATTTCATCCTTACATCCCCCGAAAGGCAGTCTAAGCATTTTCTTACTGTAGTGTTTTTCATTTTACTTATCAGTGCAATGACTGTACTGGAATTTACCAAAATAGGTAACATTGGTGTATGGTCAGAACAGTGTTGCAGCATCGGTGTACAGTATGACTCTTGACTTTTTATGATATATTCATAGTATTGTATTACAATGGCAACAGTCTTTATACAATATGTACCACCTAATTGCAACTTTAAAAAAGAAAGCTATTTCTAAACAATTTGTATACATTGGAATCTGTAACATAGACTCATGAAGCCAAAACATATGTAAATAGTATTTTGATGGAAGTGTTTTGAATTGATCACACCAGTGTTTAATTGATGCTCTCCAAGAGATATTAATTTGATATATGTGTTTACTGTTTGGTGGAAAAAATCTGTTTTGAGAAGAAGTTGTGTAGTTTTGACAATCATTAGCTCTTCTCAGGTTTGTGTTTAGAGATTTGAGAAATTGAGCTATAGATTCAGAAAGCGTGTTTAAACGATTGAGAAAACTACACCCATTTGAGCTACACCCATTTGAAATGTTACACATTCCAACATTAAATTAGGCAGCAATATTTGTGTTCTAAGAATTGTCCTCAATAACAATGCAGTAAAGTTACTAGCAGGCTGTATATGTGGGCTTTCTTTTATTGATTTGCTGATATTTTTATTGATTTGTTTGCTTTTCTCAACGGGTTAAAAC
>OLKM01000220.1:295519-310519 GCA_900291075.1 Melanogrammus aeglefinus
TTATTTGATGGAAGTGTTTTTGAAATCTGCATCCACACCAGTTGTTTTAGATTGATGCTCGTCCAAGGAGCATATTAAGTTTGAACTATATGTGTTACTGTTTGGTTGGAAAAATCTGTTTGAGAAGAAGTTGTGTAGTTTATGGACAAAAACTCGATTAGCTTGCCTTCTCACGGGGTTCTGTGTTTAGCGAAGGATTTGAGAATTGAGCTATAGATTCAGAAAAGCCGCGTAGTTTAAACGATGTGAGAAAAACTACAGCCATGGTTGAGCCTCACACCCATATGTGACAATGTTTACACATTCCAACATTAAATTAGGCAGCAATATTTGTGTTCTAAGAATTGTCCTCAATAACAATGCAGTAAAGTTACTAGCAGGCTGTATATGTGGGCTTTCTTTTTATTTGATTTTGCTGATTATTTTTTATTGATTTTTGTTTGCTTTTTCTCTCGGACAGGTTAACAACACATCCATTCTCACTGTCTTTTCTGTTACAATAGACCAATTTATAGCCAACCACTCAATCTTTTGTGTTCTTCTGTTGTCTCTTTTAATGGACTCCTTCTATTACCTTCACAATGAATTTGAACATCTTGAATTGTCTTTGTTTTGTGGATTTGCTGGCCACAGGAGATACACTTTGTGTGGCTTGGATTCAATAATGAACAATTTAAAAAGCAGTCAATGATCTTCCTCTTTTGTTGTAAGTGTCTTTGACTGATATAAATGTACTTATTTCTCGATATAATCCAAAAAAAATGTTTGGCCTAAAATAATTGTTGTTCAGAAGAGCCATGAAATCAAGCACATTTTTCACATCCTTGACCTATACTGGGAAAATATATAATATACATATAATATGTATCTTTTCTGCGTTATTGGTCCCTTCATTGAATTTTTTATGATAACCTAATAATAGAATATACCTATAGTAGTAGTATACCTATTTTCTTTTTAAATAGTCACAATGGGAGAGGTGAACAGACAACGGTTTCATTTGAAGGCTGATGCCTGCTCCGTGAAATAGGCTTATACTTTGAAATCGAGAGCAATGGTTTGGAGACCAGGTAAACAAGTGCAGGCGGCAATTCTTCCGGGCGGGTGTCTGTTGATGGACCAGCTCATGGTAAGCTGAAAAAATGGAGATCAATTTTTGGGGCATTCAAAGATGAGCTCAAGGAGCATGGCGAAGATTGAAAATGAAATCTCCAGGAAGCAATTGCACACAGGGATTCAGTTTCAAGTTTGTTAAGTGCATTTCCACTTGAAGTACCTAATCACACTTCACAATAAACACCACCTCTGTAGGTGTGGCATCATCTGGAATACGATATTGCCTCATCCAAAGAATCTCTTAAGATAATACGAAAAAACGAAAGGCTGTGGTACTGCCACGTGCCCGTTGTCAGTTACCGGGTTTAATTCAGGGCTCTATGTGATGTCCAAACCCCCAAAGGTGGGGCACCTTCTGTACAAATTGCTGCTAACCTGTGAACTGCGCTAGGCTAGGATTAGCACCTGGGGTGGCGACCAGGCTTTCATCCCTCTCTCTGGGCTCCTGCCAACGTCACATCAATTATTCATCGCCGTGTGGTCCAACCATTTGCAGCGAGTATCAGTGTTTATTCATAGATACATTTGACACATTTCCACAACTTTTTTTTACCAGCTCACAAATTATCAGATGAGTTCTCACATTTATATATCTAAAAATTCTCGATAAAGATCACTCAATAGTTGGCTATTATTATTATTATTATTATTATTATTATTATTATTATTATTATTGTAAATTGCCCAGTGCAAACTGTGTTTCAATTGTGTATATGACAATAAACGATCTTGTATCTTGTATCTTATTCATAGTATTTTAATCGGAGTATCGCTGATACGTTTACATTAAGGGCATTTAGCAGACGCTTTTATCCAAAGCGATTTGCAATAGGTAGATTTGTCAGAAGAAAGAATAATAACAATTTGCATCGCTTCTGGTACAGTCAGGGTGTTCATAGATTGTAAGTGCCAAGCACTTAGTACTGCAAGGTCAACCGATACCCCGCATACAACAAAGACAGCTAGGAGAAGATGCTACAAGATGCCAAGTACTATTTTTAAGTGCCAGGACGTACAATCATACAATAAGTGCCTAAGTAAGTCTTGAGTCGCTTGCGGAAGCTGGTGAGTGACTCTGCAGTATACAATGATATGAAATATTTTGATCTTCAGTAATCTTTATAAATATTAAGAAGGTAAGGCTTATACAATGAAAATGATTAGCAAATCACATACACATATAAACTTCCAATGCAAAGAGTACAAATAACAGGACCACACGCAGGAGTCTATCGTTCCATCCAGAGTCACTCTGATTGGTTGATGGCAGAAGACAGGGACCAGAGTGTTTGTCCTCATTACAGTGGGCTTCCTGTAGGTGTGTGTTGGGGACATGGAGCAGACTACACTCTGCCACCTGTACCGGGGGATACTCTGCCAGCCAGAAGCACAATTCCAGATAAATCACCACTCAAATATCAATACAGCCTTCAGAACTCCAGGCACACCTCTCATTTATTTATTTTTTTGGCTTCCCTCTCGAAGCCTTGCACTGAGTAAATGAAAACAACCTAGTCCAGTTTGTACATTCCCTTGCAGTTCCCTGATAGTCACAACTCAACTAGTGGGTTCTTGTGTTTGTGTGTGTGTGTGTGCCTCTTAGTCTATGTGTATGTCTGTACCTGTGTGTGTGAGTGTGTGTGTGTGTGTGTGTGTGTGTGTGTGTGTGTGTGTGTGTGTGTGTGTGTGTGTGTGTGTGTGTGTGTGTGTGTGTGTGTGTGTGTGTGTGTGTGTGTGTGTGTGTGTGTGTGTGTGTGTGTGTGTGTGTGTGTTGTGTGTGTGTGTGTGTGTGTGTAATATGTGTGTGTGTGTGTGTGTGTGTGTGTGTTGTTTTGTGTGTATGTGTCTGTTGTATGTGTGTGGTGTGTGTGTGTGTGTGTGTGTGTGTGTGTGTGTGTGTGTGTGTGTGTGTGTGTGTGTGTGTGTGGGTGTGTGTGTGTGTGTGGGCGCGTTGGGCATGCACATCCCATGAGTGTATGTGTCTCCATACTGTGTTTATGTGTGCATCATGTTCATGTATATTTCTGTGTCTGTGTGTGTGCGCCTGTGTGTGCGTGTGAGTGTACCGTTATCTGCCTCTTATGTGCTTCTTGACAGGCCTAAGGCAAGACTTCCACAGACGGCGAACCGTGCAGTATCAAGCTTGTGCGTCACCTGGCAACAAAGTGCAGCGGCCAATAGAGACACATTGAAAGCAAACCAGGTGGGAGGATAGGCAATAGACATCATTACTGCATCTGGAGGCAGAGGGTAGGGTAGCCAATGACTCATTCCTATTTCAGCACCCCACTCAACACAAACTCACGCACGCTCACGCACACACGCGCATGCACACACACACACGCACGCGTACACACATGCACAGAAATACCCTCATATACATACACCCCCCACACATGCACATACACAATACACACACACTACACACACACAGAAATATTCTCATACACACACACACACACACACACACACACACACACACACACACACACACACACACACACACACACACACACACACACACACACACACACACACACACACACACACACACTACACACCATGCACATACAGTATGTTCTCATTCCCTTATTGTCCTTCTAAATTTGACTCTCTCTTTTGTCTCTCTCCCTCTCTTCTTTTTTTGTGTGTTAAATATATATATTTTTTATTTTGTTTACTTTCTTCCTCCTTCCTGAGGAAATCAGGAAGGATAAACAACTTGTGACGGAACGTTAAAGCCTGAAAGGTAAAACATGCTATGTTACAATTTGGATTTAATTATTCAACCGTGGGTAGGTTTTCCAGTGAGCCCTGTCTGTGGCTCATAACGCGCTGGATGCGTGCGAATGTGAGCGATGGTGTTTGTGTGCTCTGGCAGGCTATGACCTTTCCTCAGATATATGAGTCTCTTCCCAAGTGGTTGAGAAGTGTTGAGGCTCTCGATATAAATAGTGCTTGAAGGTCATAGTATTTGTTGTGAAAGCCCCTTTCTTTTCTTCTAACAATTGCACACACAAGCCTTATTTTAGACAACATATTTTCCTCAAAGAATTTTTTTTTTCAAGTAACCACTACAGTGCAACGTTCAACCTCGAGATCTTTCCGGTTAGAATCACGCCGTCGTTCAGATCGCTGTCAGATCTCTAGTTGGACGGCTGGCTATTATCAAGGATGAGCTGCTGCTATTTAACGCTTGCCCTTAAACAGATCGACCTGATGCTTTCGATCCCAGCCTCCCAGTGGATGTAAAAGGTTAATAAAGGTCAGGGTCAGGAGCACTCAGGCTGTATAATGGATGATATTCTGCCTAGCTTCTTTCTAGTGTCCCAGTCTCTGCTTCCGTTCTGTTACTGTAAACCTGACGGAGAGTGGGCATATAGGCGGGGCTGCGTGGGTTGAGCCAGGTCATATTTGAGTCGGTTGGTCACCAAACGTCTGTCTGTTATTTCCATAGGAGGGCCAAATCAAATAGATACCTGAGATCAGTTGTTCCTTTAGCTGTTGGGTTTTAAACAAGCTGTAAGCCTAGCTGCGATTGCGCACACTTTATAAAGGACTGATGAACTCTTAGTGCTTTATATCTCATTGCAATTTTATTAGGAGAACATGAACTGTATGTTATATGTATTTGTTTTTTTTAATTTTATGATGTGTATTGGCTGTGTCGACTACTGTTTGCAAACCAAATTGCCCCTCTGGGATTATAAAGTCTATCCTATCCTATCCAAACTTGGCTCTTCTGTCCCACATGTTTCTAGAAATGTTGTCATCGTCCTTTAATTTTATAAGTTGCTCCAACATCCGTCTCATAATTTAGTTGTTCTCACCAAAACCTGTAAGTTGCCTTCGGATGAAAGCGTCCGCTAAATGACAACGTTTAAATATTCAAATATATAATATGGCCTGATGGATTCGATCGGACATGACAGACTTTTTTGAAACGTGGCCGAGAAGCGTGGGTAGCATGGAAAACAGCAGAAATACACAGTGGTAGAGGCTAACATATCATGGTACAGCAACCTGCAGTGAACACACGTACAGGTGCTGAAGTAGCAGCTAGCGGATGAGCATCTAGTCAGGACTTCCATTGATGTTTGCTTAATTAGCAAACTTGGAGCAGAAAAACAGCGTTGCTGACTTTTTCTTTCGACTGGTTCCCATCGGTCTGCTCCCAAACAACATGACCTTCTCGCAGTAATAATTGTGTATAAATGGGGAGTTCTTTGATTGGCGACTGCATGTGTATTTATAATTTTCGTACCGTTTGCTTATGAGGTGGTCCGCGAAAGGGTGAAAATTTAGTGGTACACCGTCAACGTCAAAGGTTTGGAGCAAATGACAGTCTTTCCAGGTGACCTACAGAAATATCTCACGTAATGAACTCTGCGTCTCTTGCTTTGATTAAAGGACAGAGCTTTAAAAAAAAAAAATGGCAGAGATTCCCAACGGAAAGATCAAAAGGGGTTACGCCTTTTATGCTTTGCAAAGAATATCCTCTGGATTGCGGACAGCCAACAGATGATGGCTTTTTGATGTAGCGGGGTTTCATTACTGTCCAGATCGCCCGGCACGGAGGGCCCCCTGCGACCGTGCGATTAAAACCAGAAACTGTACACCATTGAGGAGAGGAAAAAACAAATGTGATGTGTTTGTTACGCTGTGAGGCAATCACGAGCCGCCGTCGGAGTCAACCGCTTTGATGATCTCACCGACATGGCTAATGTGTTGTTTTAAACACACAATATGTTGTTATTTCCTGTTCACTAAGGAATCTGTGAACTTCTGAAATGTGATTATTGTTCATGTTGGCGGTCGCAAATGCCTGTAGAAGAGGGCAAAGAAGAATATTAATAGTGCAAAGTATAATCATCAGAATTGAGGCCGTTTAGGCCGTGGGCCGATGTAGAATAATTAATGGTTTCAGTTGAAATTTAATGCAAGTAAATACAACAATGTGCTATAAAGTAAAGAATGGTCTTGGCCTGTTTTCTGTCCTATTCTTTATCTTTTTTAATCAGACATTCAACAAATGAGTTAAATGAGGCAACAACACATGACACAAGTAAAGTCGACAAAGGGGTTGACATGCAAGCTGTCCCTGAATAACAATGTGCCAAAGTCCTTGCCAGCGCTTTATACAAACGTGGACAGAATGTGTGTGTGTGTGTGTGTGTGTGTGTGTGTGTGTGTGTGTGTGTGTGTGTGTGTGTGTGTGTGTGTGTGTGTGTGTGTGTGTGTGTGGTGTGTGTGTGTGTGTGTGTGTGTGTGTGTGTGTGGTCTGTGTGTGCTCGTCTTTCCATTGATGCTCCTCTCTCTCTCTCTCTCTCTCTTCTCTCTCTCTCTGGCCTGCCCCAGTGCACTAGGGGAAAGGGAGGCCTGTCCAATCCAACCGGGGGCCCAGGGGCCAACAGAAGTGCCCCCAGATGGGGTGCCCGGAGGCTGGGGTAGCAAAGCGGGGAAACGTGGGCCAAGCAGCGTGGAACTAGCAGAGAATATTCATCATTGTGTGATCCACATGATGAGCAGGAGGGTGATTAACTCTTCTCTGTATCAGTTCTCTGCTTGCTCTCACTACTCGATGCGTTGTTGCGTACTTTAATCCACAGATGCATATCACACGCAAGGAATTGGACTCCACTGCTCAATGTACAGACATAAAATAAGAAGAATAAGTTCCATAAAACATGAGCCCCTGTGCTCAAGTCTCTCAGTTGCTCTCTCATTCTCTTTTTTATGACATTCTCTTCGACTGACGCTTTCTCTCCATCTCCCTGGTCCCTCTTCATGGGGTAATATTTAGTCGCTGTTATAAATCCCATTGACTTTCCTGCCTCATATCTAAATCAGATGAAACATGATCTGCTCGTACATTTGTGTATGTACTGATAGATATGTAAATCAAGCACATGTCCCTTACAGACAGTAAAGCTAAAGGAGATTTAACACTTGACATGACATAATCTCCACATCGTGACACCGACCTCCGCCCGGGGATATCATGAAAGAGGAGACGGAACGCGTACAACATTGGTGGCTTCAATGTGCACCAGAACTGTGATTCAGTGCCGAAGCAGACATCTAACAGTGGAAATGATGGCTTCAATTTAACACTTCATTCAGGGTGTCTCAATACTAAACACGTCAGGCTGCGCAACAACCAAAAAACAGGAAATGATGACATGAACACTCTCTCAGAGAGAGAGAGAGAGAGAGAGAGAGAGAGAGAGAGAGAGAGAGAGAGTGAGAGAGGACTGAGCAACAGCCAAAAAACAGGAAATGATGACATGAATATACTTCAAGCAGAGAGAGAGAGAGAGAGAGAGAGAGAGAGAGAGAGAGAGCAGAAACTGCCCAAAATTAAAAAATGTCCACAAAATATACTTTTGCAAATTCGGCTAAAAACACCCACATTTTATAAACTCCCATGTAGACCAACTTCAAATATGAATAGGAAAGAGAAAAGAGCCTCCGTCCTCGCAGGAAAGTTTATTTCAGCTTTATGTAGCAACATAAAACACATTCGTTTTTTTACTGTTAATTCTGATATGTACATATGTAAATCATATGTACGTTATGTTATATTGTTACAGGTTGATATATGTACAGATTGTTCTGTTCTCTATTGTTATTATATGTAATATTTGTAATACTGTAATGCTTTGGCAACACTGTTTAGTTTACCAATGGTCATGCCAATAAAGCTTTTTTGAATTGAATTGAATTGAGAGAGAGAGAGAGAGAGAGAGAGAGAGAGAGAGAGAGAGAGAGAGAGAGAGAGAGAGAGAGAGAGAGAGAGAGAGAGAGAGAGAGAGAGAGAGAGAGAGAGAGAGAGAGAGAGAGAGAAGAGAGAGAGAGAGAGAGAGAGAGAGAGAGAGAGAGAGAGAGAGAGAGAGAGAGAGAGAGAGAGAGAGAGAGAGAGAGAGAGAGAGAGAGAGAGAGAGAGAGAGAGAGAGAGAGAGAGAGAGAGAGAGAGAGAGAGAGAGAGAGAGAGAGAGAGAGAGAGAGAGAGAGAGAGAGAGAGAGAGAGAGAGAGAGAGAGAGAGAGAGAGAGAGAGAGAGAGAGAGAGAGAGAGAGAGAGAGAGAGAGACAGAGAGAGACAGAGAGAGAGAGACCAACAAAGGAATCACATTAAAACATAATCAGATGGCTGAAATTGCTTGTCAGCGACCACAGTTTGATATTATTAGGCGGGGGAAGAGCAGGGCTGTGGGTGAGTGTTCTGTCCCTCAGTGCTCCAAGTTATGAGATGAACCACCTTCACTCACACCGTCAGTATTCACTTGAGTCAAAGAGACGCTCGGGTGGGAAGAGGCTTTTTTCCACCGCCGAGTGCTGCATTATTAAAATTCATATCAGTATGTAGTACGACGTCGGGGCACTCCCATATGGCTGTGTGTGTGACGTGGAGAATGGCATATACAGTACAGTATGTATTCTGAATATATCAGTATTGCGTAATGTGCTGACAGTCTCCCCAGATAACTTTCTGGACGTATAATGAGATGTGGGTTTTTATGCTAAAGACTTTATGATCATGGTGTCTTTCTGAACTGGAAGACATTCCCCTGTGATGGACCAACATATGTCACGTGATATATGAGTGGATTTTTTGTGTTTCGTGTATCTCCTGGATATTTGGTGGGTTGATTGAACTCTACATTCCCTACGCTGTCATTTATGTGTTTTAATAGTTGGCTGAAGGAAAATACGGACGTAGCATCTGTGACGTCGTCCATTAGTTCACATAGGACCAATTTGAGGTTGTAGATTAGTATTTAGCAAGCATTGATATTGTTTTGATATTTTTTGCCTCCAGCGGTGGAAGCGATTTATTTTAGGCGGGACTTGAAAGGCTGCCTCGCTCTCGTAGTCTATGGCCAGAGCTAATATATATTCAATCCTTAATACCTTTTTAATGAGATATAACTGTCAAGCAGCACCTAACAAAACACTAAATATGAATATAACGACCTAGCCAATGACTTTCTTTTGCTTCGGATTTATGGTTCGCCTGATTATTCGACACAAACTCGGCCAGCATTAGTAAGAATGGGTTACACCGTTTGAAAAAAAACCACTCCATGTAGACTGGCCATTGAAGAGATACACAAAACAATCGCCTTCTGAAAGCCATCCACTTGCGCGGATGACAGGAAACCATCAACATCAAACAGGAAACAATGCCTCACTCGTTTCCGGGCCCATGCTCTGAGCCGTCTCCCCCTAGTTGTGCTGCTATAACATCTGCAGGACTGCTGGATCCCAGAATATCAAGTTCCCCACCAAAGGGAGGAAAGATGGATTGGCTCTGTATTACAACGATAACGTCCCATTTCCGGCTGTTGAATGGAGGTAGGTGATTCTGCATTCACCTACCATGAACCGAGTCAAGGCCGGAAACATTTGACCCAAAATTCACCCCACTAGATCTTAGAAAGGAAAGATGCAACCATTTTCAGAAGAGAACTTTTCGGCAACAAACATTTATTTTTTTCCCTGCAGGTTACTGTGTCTCCCTGAACTCTTCCCTCCTCTTTTTTTCCCCCTCCTGGCCATCATTTCGACATCATCGCAACAGTTTGGCAATTCCTCTCCTGTAATCAAACACACAGATTCATCTCTGTCGCCGCCAGACACCAGAGGAATCAATTTCCCCCCCAAACACATCACAGAGAAATGCATTACTGTCGGGCAGAGTAAGGTTTCATCGCATGCACACTGACACACCGACACACACACCCACACACGGACAAACACACGCACAAACCTGCATGGAGGCACTCCATACAAAGATCTCAAAAATTGCACATCACAACGGTGAAACCTCAATAACACACACACACACATGCTCACAAGCACATGCACACAAACACACACACACACACATACACAAACACACACACAAAAACGCACACACGCACACACACACACGCCACAAGCGCCAACATGCATGTAGGCACTTGTTACAAAAGTTGCACAAATTGCACGTGTCACAAAGGAGCAATGGCAGCAGTGAAACACACACACACATGCACACACACACACGGACAAACATACAAACCCACGCACAAACCTGCATGTAGGTACCCCTTACAAACATCACAAAAATCGCACATCACAACGGTGAAACGTCAATAACACACACACACATGTTCACACACACACATGCTCACACACACAACATGCTCACACACACACACACACACACACACACACACACACACACACACACACACACACACACACACACACACACACACACACACACACACACACACACACAAACACACAGGGCATTTGGCCACATCACTGTTCCCTAATGTCTTACTTGTTTCATGTGTGTGACATTCATTTGTCACCCTTGACAGGACCTGGCACCACGCACATACATCCAGCCAGGGTCTTCTCTCTGTCATCCCCGCCCCCCCCCATCACCTTGCCCTCCCAGTCGCAATCTTGCTGAGCGGGAAAGAAGGTGGTACTGCTCCAGTGGTAGCCAGGTTAGCATGTGAGCGGTTAAATGTGCATCCACGACCGAGCTCCTATGGATCCCCTTGGAGGCCTCAGAAAGCAATGGCTGTACGTTTCTTTGTGATTCACTTTTCGTTGTTTTCCACTGACTGATATTAATCAAAAGGTATTTATTTGACACGTTTGGTAAGACCAGCAGATGTTTTGTTTAGCATGATTATCTTTGCATTATATATTATATTATTATATTATAATTTTATTAATCATGATTTATTTAATCAAGCTCTATGTGTGATTATAGTATTTCCTTTTTTCTTACAGAGTTACCATAACATAAACCGTTAACGAGTCATGTGAAACATTGGTTTGTTTCCCACATTGACGGAGCGAGGCACTCATTTTCTGGCTCATGAATGGAGCTCTGGCTGATTGTTGATCCGTGTTAACGCCGAGTCAATACAGAATGACAACAGTACACACAGGTGATGCACAGGGAATCCTAGATGCATTCCCAGCCAATGTGTGCACCATCCCAGATTTAGCTAAGTTAGCATGTTTCCAGTCATAAACATGCACAGGCCTGATTGAGCTCAACTTCAATGCCTGAACAAGATGTCCATCAAGAATATTCCGAGCTCAGATCTATTCATGCATGCATTCATCATCCATCATTCATTCATCTTGATAGCCAGCCAGCCCGCAAGACTGTCTTTGTGTGTGTGTGTGTGTGTGTGTGTGTGTGTGTGTGTGTCGTGCGTGCGTGCGTGCGTGCGTGCGTGCGTGCGTGCGTGCGGTGCGTGCGTGCGGTGCGTGCGTTGCGTGCGTGGCGTGCGTGCGTGCGTGCGTGCGTGCGTGCGTGCGTGCGTGCGTGCATGTGTATGTAGGTGTTTAGGTGTGTGTGTGTGTGTGTGTGTGTGTGTGTGTGTGTGTGTGTGTGTGTGTGTGTGTGTGTGTGTGTGTGTGTGTGTGTGTGTGTGTGTGTGTGTGTGTGTGTGTGTGTGTGTGTGTGTGTGGTTGTCAGTGTCAGAGAGCCACACAGACAAAGATAGAAAGCGAAAGGCAAAAACCAGATGAGAGAGAGCCATAGAGAGGCAGGCAGATAGAGTCGGAGAGAGAGTGAGTGAGAGAGAAAGAGAGAGAGGGTCTTTTAATCTATTATTGATTTGGTGATCTCAAACCGGAGTGGGGTAGGAGTTTCTGCTACCATCTCATAAATCAACATATTACTTAAACAATTATTAGCCATTTTACTGCTCTCCCCTACCCTCCATCATGTTTAAAATATTGTCTAACATTAATGAGAATTAAATTAATCTTGCGGTGCTGCATTATTTACCCACCTCATTGTTTTCTGAAACGAATCTATGAATTTTGAAACTTTGTCGAAGAAAACAGCCTTTGCTGTGCCAACAAAGAGTTGCTAGCATTAAATCTATATTTGATGCCAGGATTTGATGTCGTATTTACTCACAGTTGAACGACTTTCAGGTAAAGGCTCTTTGCCTGTGCGGTGTTTACTCATGAAAGATAGTGAATATGTTGAGCCTTCTTTCATTTTCTTAAAGATTATGTTTGTTTTGATTAAATGCAGCTAAATGAGAAGGTTATATAATCATAAGATCAGAAGCCGGTGAAATAATTGTATATCAATAACAGTGTGGGCAGAATACACACATTTTATTTGCCCATGCTAATATATTTATTTATTCTTCGAAAAACATTGCAACATACGGTGTCTATCAGTTCACGATGACCTGGTAAATATCACATGGTCTTAGTACTTTCTACTACATCATGTATTGATAGTAGTAATGATGATAGTTATGCTATTCAAACATTATTATAAGCATAGTTGTACTAGTAGTGTATAATTAAATAATTATAATTATTGATAGAAACGGGAGTTTATTATTATAAAATGATAATTATTATTAGAATCAGCATTTCAAAAGCCTCTCTCTGTGGCCATGTTGTTCCTGTTTATCTTTTGAGAAGATTGTATGTCTGTTTGCTTTCCACCCCCAGCACTTGAGCAATATATACGGGGAGACACATCCACACGCATTTCAAGGCAGTGGTCAGTAAGTGACTTGACAGTGATCGATAGCGATGTGTTGCGGCAAAAGCAATCGTACATCAAATGTGACAGCCTCCGTGAAGCGTGGCTATACAAACACACACACACACACACACCAACGCACACACACATCCTGACAGGAGTGCGCATGAAGTGCAATACGGACAAAGCTGTATGACTTTATATACCATGATGGGGGGGGAGGTGGGCGAGCGTCCGGCTTGTGAACAGCCTGACACGGAGCAGTACAACATAACGGAGCAATTAAGAGATCTGGGAATCGTAAAATGTATTCCTCCGCCAGCTACCCCCCAAGATAATTCATTAAATCCAGAGTATTCTCCACAGAGGCCAGTCAAACTCCCTGACAGGGGAGAAGGGGCTTGGGCTACGGCTAGTCGTGGACATGCCTGTTACCCCAAGCACGTAAACAGGTCAGACATGTTCGACATGAGAGGAGACATCAGAATCTGCTGCGCATAGGCCTCTGTGATGGATGTCTGTGCTCGTCTATTGATGACGTCGGTCATGAATCAGTGAGCGTATTTCCGCAGGGATTGAATTCTTAGGGCGTTTCACTCAGCCATTGTCCACAGTCTACCTGCATAGGCATCCTTGGGCAAGATGCCTAGCTTCTGTCTGCTCCACAGTGACAGAAGGAACGTAAAGTCACTTGGAAGGAAAGCGCCCGCTAAGTGGTGTAATAGTAGTAAAACACCGGGAGCTACTTTCAAGATCACAATGACACAATATGTGGGGAAGTTGTGCCTCTGCCATATATTTTTCTGGTTATCAAGGAACATTGTCGTCTTGAGGGTCATGAGCTTTTCATGGTGTGGATCATTTCTCCCTCTCGTGTGTGCCTTTCAGATAGATTCCCTCACCCCCCTCTGTGACGATGAGCTGGCCTCATCTCCTCTCTGCTTTAATCCCCAAACCGACTTCTCATTTTGCGGCAACGCGTTTTCCCGGAATGTGTTCTGCGGGTCCCTGGGCGGCGCCCACCTCCGATGATTTCTTCTCGCTTCTCTGATTTGATCTTTTATTTGAAAAGAACAAAATGTTCTTCAACTACCATTATTGTTTCCGTATATTTGGTTTTTTTCTTCATTTGAGTTAACGTAAGAGGCCGTGGTCCATGTGAGAGGAAAACGTAGCGCTCGTAGAGGTCAGAGAACACGACAATAGGAGAAGGACGCCATTATCCGAATTGGTAATTTCGCAATTCGGGTGGTAGGCTGATATTGGCTTTTGCTTTTTACATTCAGTAAGGCAAGATGGAATAGATGAAGAGTGACACATTCTTGTAAATAGAGCGTTTCACACGACTACGAATGAAGTTTCCACTGTTATAAGTCTGCAGATTGAGTCTCCCATTAGACCCCACGCCTCAGAGCTCCACATAATGGGAATTTACGTTTTACAGCCCAAGCCTTCTGGCTCTGTTCTCCCCCTCACGCCCTCGGTGGTCACATCCATGAAACAGGGCCGCGGCTGCCATTTTGTATCGCGTGGTAATAGACGTTCACGGGTAATTTCCCACTGTCATAAAAATGTTCAAAAAAATATCGTAAATACTTCCAATGAAATCCCGCCGCCATCTTTACCTGGCAACACTCTTGCTGTTTTCTTTCTCTCTCTCTCTCTCTCTCTCTCTCTCTCTCTCTCTCTCTCTCTCTCTCTCTCTCTCTCTCTCTCTCTCTCTCTCTCTCTCTCTCTCTCTCTCTCTCTCTCTCTCTCTCTCTCTCTCTCTCTCTCTCTCTCTCTCTCTCTCTCTGCCCTCCGTCCCGGTCGCCCTGTCCCCTCACAGGTGAGCCCTTCCGTAACTGCAGCTGCGACAACGTCTGCGGTGCATGAAATTGCATTAGCCCTAGCTCCGGCTGCCTGGCTGGGCGGCGGCGGCGGCGGCTGCGGTGAGCCTAAATGTAGGCCCCTGTGGGCGGAATAACATTTAGATTAGCGTTCCAGGTCATGGAGCGCCCCGTCTTTCCGGATCCCCCCCTCTGTCTGGGCGGCAGCGGATGCCGACTCTGTCTGGATGGTTGACGTGGTGGAGGGGGGAGGGTGGGGGCAGCGTGGAGGTGCGAGCTGCCCAGAGATTTGGTGTGGCGGGGACCGCTGGACTGTGGTATGGAGGGGGAGGGTGTGGAGGGGGGGGCGGGAGGGTGTGGGGGTGGAGGGTGTGGAGGGTGGGGGTGTGGAGGGTGTGGAGGGTGGAGGGTGGAGGGTGTGGAGGGTGGTGGAGGGTGTAGAGGGGGTGGGTGTGGAGGGTGGAGGGTGGCGGGGTGGAGGGTGGTGGTGGAGGGTGTGGAGGGTGTAGGATTGGGAGGGT